>JBAKBP010031343.1:0-24545 GCA_037953745.1 Lithodes maja | reverse complement strand
ATATATATATATATATATATATATATATATATATATACTGTATATATACAGTATTTTTTTTTTTTTTTTTTTTTTTTTTTTTTTTTTCTATATTCCAACTTACTTCCTCTCGGGCATAGGCTGAGAGCCTTAACATTCACCGCTTTACAATGAACAGTGAAGCCCGTGATGTCTTGTTCCAGTCTAGGGAGTGAGACATGTGAAGCACGTAGAGTACAATGAGCACCTGCCATCTTGCCTTCACATGAGGCACGGTGCTCACTCATGGCCCGAAACGACCCCATCTCTGAAGCCATCTCGTTCCCGTGCTTCACTGTCTCACCCTCTACACTCGGACTCTCACACTTACACACACACAACGCCACCTGTTGAGCAGATAACTCACCAGGCATTGCACCCCTATAGCATATTTTGAATATGGGAATATTCATACAGTGCTATTTAATCAGGGAACAATGAGGGTATTTTATTGACGTTTCGGTGGGCTTCGTGGTAATGCACTGATACTAGGTACAGCACAAATTCCATCCCAATAATATCTTCCCATTGATACATCGGGATTTGAACCCGGGACCTTTGGATTACCAGGCCAGTGGCAAGACCACTCCACCACACCTCACATATATATATATATATATATATATATATATATATATATATATATATACATATATATATATATATATATATATATATATATATATATATTATATACATATAAATATATATATATAAATATTTCCTGATAATAAATTGAATTTATATATACAATTCATTGTTTCGCTTTCACTTATTTTATATAATATTGTTGTCACCTCTTATTATTATATAATTATACAATAATGTGTGTCACTTTGTTCTATTAATATTAGTTTATTGTCTTAATATTTATTATTATCGTTGCTAGGGCTAGAATAATGTCATGCACTGCCTCTGATACCGTCACTCTAGCTGTCATTGATGCTCTCACTATTAGTACTGCTGCTTGCAGTGGTAATCAGCGAAGCACCCTTCAGCACTGAGTGGCACCCTGCACTCCACACACTCAAAGGTGGTCTTCTTTGTTGTCCTCTCCTTCAGCTTGGAGTAGCAGACATGGCACCGCTTCTGCTGCTTTCTTCTTGCTTGTGTCATAGACAGTGAAATGAGCCAGTGTATATTCATGTAGTATGCACAGTGTATGCGGTTTGCGTTGTCGGCCCAGCGTGTGCCACTGCCCTCTGTGGCAATGAGTATTTCTCCCGGAGATCCTTTATGACCTGCTTGTGGAACCTCCGCAGGCTTTTGAATTATCTGGGTGTCTGAGTTCGAAGCTTATAGATGTTGTAAGCGTTCAAAATTGACATGTCGACCATGTGCAGGAACATTTTCTTGTACCACCTGAATGAGGTACGCAGACAGTCAATGAAGCAGATCTGCATGTCGACCAGCCTCATGTTGACATTTGTAGTCGATGACAGCATCTGGCTTTATCAACCTGGTCTGTGTGCGGCAATCCACCTTGCCAGTCTCAATCATGTCCCCCTTGTGGATGGTGGTGAGGAGGTTGACCTTCCGCTGGTTGTGCCAGTGGATTACCAGAATGGGCCCCGACTTTTTCCGGAAAACATCGTCTTTCTTCGTTTTCTTTGGGAAAGCTTGCATGTCCCTCCTTCTTTCTTGCACTGTAGACCAGGAAGTCAAAGACCTAACCAGTTTTACAGTTGCACAGCATGAAGAACTTGATGCCAAAGCAATGTCTGTTTGAGGCGATGTACTGCCGGAAGTGGAGCTTCCCCCGGAACAGCACAAGAGACTCGTCAATGGCAACCTTCTGGAAGGGCCTGAAGAACGAGGTGAACCGTTGCCGCATCATCTCGTAGAAGGTTTTTATCTTCACAGCTTGTCTGGGCGGTGTACGTTGGTGTTGGTGACGAGATGGAGTTGGGAGAGGATGTCCAGATACCTGTCGCATGACCTGTAATTTACGAAGGCAGGGGTGGATATTTGATAATTAGTGATCCAATAGTCTGACAACCTATATTTTTTGACATGAGGCATTATTACCATGGTGAGTGCCAGGAAGACTAGAAACTCGACAGGTGTGAAATCGGTCCACTGCCTCATGTGGCCCTTGGTCACCTTCTAGAAGAAGTTGACTTGCATCTGATTTTGCTTGTTTGTTTCATTGACGACGTAGTTCACCACCTCCTCATCAAAAAAGGCCTCATAGAGCTCTCCTGGTGAAGCATCGGGGCCTGGAAGAAATGTGGGGGAAACTCCTGATCCCTCCTGTGCCTCATCAAAATGTGGCATCTCAAGGTTGTAGTCGTCAACCACGTCTTCCCACTGAAACACTGAGTATTGGTCCGGGTTCTGGCGACGCCCACGCCCATGCCCACCATGCACTGTGGCTGGTTGAGCACGCCCACAGCCGACATGGGAGGCACGCACACTAGTGCAGGTAGGGCGGCCCCGAAAACGATGACCACGGGTGGCGCGGCGGGGTTCAGGGTCATCTATGAACTCGTCGTCAGAGAAGTCGTCTCCCCCAGACGGTGGCCCCATATAGTCATGGCCAGGGTCATCAGTCAGGTATCATTCGTCAGTATCCTTCTCTTCATAGTCCGGAGGGGAACGATAGATGCGTGGGCAGCGTGTGGGTGGGCGAGGTGGGGAAGGAGTGGCAGGAGAGGCTACGTCTCCCTAGGTTCTGGGCTTCGTAGCCGGCGACGAGTCGTAGAAAGCAATATTTCAGTATCACTAGGCACAGGCACTGGTGATGCGGGCTAAAAAATATCATATTTCACACTTGTTGAGGGGTGGGGAGGGCCGTGGGGAAAGTTGCGGGTGGTCATGGCTGGGGCCGGGAGGGGTGGACGCCGCGGGAGCCTCGAACAAATCCTGCCTTTTTTGCTTGCCTTTTTTTATACATATTTTGCCTTTCCCCTTTTCGGCAGTACTGTGCTTCCTGTCAGGGGATCCAGGTGGTAAATAGGCCAAAAGTGGGGGGTCCTTAACCCTAGGCAGTAATGGGGGTGGTGGGGAACAATGGTGGTTGCCCCGGGCAGCTTGGGTGGTGGTGGCAAACAAAGGAGACAATGGCCGTGCAAACGATGAGTCATCAATGGCTGACCCTCGCTCACCCTCACTCATCATCTCATCATGTTCTTCCTCATATCCTCGCCTTTCTTCCTCCTCCCTGGCGGCCGCAGCCGCCTTTTCAAGTATCTGCTTTCGATAAAAGTGTAGATGAAACGTCGACTTAGCTGGAGAAGGGCTTGGAGTGGTTTCACTCAGGGCAAACTTGGTGGCAGACCTTGACCTCTCCCACTAGCTCACTTTACCAACATCACTCTCTTCACCTTCACCAGATTTTGCAACACTTTTTCGCCCACCTTCAGGTTCCACGTCACCTTCATCATGGTTACTCGGGAAGGCTTTGAACTCAGCTTCTTTGTCACTAGTTTTGTCCAGGCATTTACTCGATGCGTAACGTAACGAATGTCCACTACTCTTCTCGTCAATGTCACTGTTATTATCACTTCCCCCCAGATCTAACTCACGCAAGATTCTATATATTACCCTGGGTGAAAGAACATCCTTGGCAAGGCGCCGTTGTAGTACACGACGGGCGGGCATCGCGGGATCCACCGATTCGGACACAGAGGGATCGATATTTTCCATAGCATTCATAATGGCAGCTAGGTTGAGACTGATGATGGGGCGTAGTTCAAGCATGGTGGAGCTGCGTGCAGCGTACCGTATGTAAACAAACAAATTGTCGCGTGCGCTTCAAAAGCACAGCTTCAAGCAGTTGCACCATCCGGTCCCTACGGCGCTGGTTCGATATGACCTTTTAAGAGTGCATCCGGGTCTGAGGGGTTAAGCTTTACATCGACTCGTGTGACTGTCCCCAGCCATACAGGTAATATACATAACTGTACAGACTGCAATGGTTCTGAAAATGACCTAAGAGTGCTGAACCCACTTGATTGAAATTTAGATCTTCTCTAGCGAACAGGTGAAGTTACTAGAAAAAATTTCATCAGGTATTGGTGAACACATTTTGTTCCTGGGAACTGTCAAGGCTTGCGACCTTAGGCTTTGTCGAAGAACATATCATCTTTAGCAATTCTAGGAAGTACACCTACAAAGCTCACGTCTTTTGTTTTTGCCTTGTACTGCTGGATCAACTTTTGATGTTTCTTTAGCATTTCCTAAGATATTATCCGCATTGCATACCTGAATCCCGTATCGCTTCGGAGATCGGCCCAACATTCTTGACTAATTTATGACTTCAAACCCTTCTTCTTAGACTGTCAATCTTTCCTCTCCTTTAGGCTCCTCTGACCATAAACATATCTCCGTCTCCTGTCCTATCTCTTCAGTACGGCCACCCGATCCTCCCAGCCGGCGGCGCTTGTGACACATAGTAGCTGCCGACTGGGAGGTTCTCCGGCAGTACTACTTTGATTTCCCATAGAATGACTTCTGCTTCCGAGGCCGGGGACCCTCGGAGAATGCTGAACGCATTACCGAGGTAATCCTCTCGGGCATGGAAGCGTACATTCTATTTTCTTTCTCTCAGTCTAATGCAAAAAAATCTTGGTTTACTCACTCTTGTTCTACTGCTGTCCACAACAAGGAGGAGGCATTCAAACGGTACCGACGCCTTAAAACTCAAGAATCTCATTCTTCCTATGTGTCTGCCGGGAATCAAGCCAAATCTGTTCTTCGACTTGCCAAGCACTCTTTCATCAATAATAAATGCACTGAGCTACCCAACTCTAGCTCTTCCCAAGCTTTCTGGCATCTAGCCAAAAATCTCTCCAACAATTGTTCTTCCTTGTCTTTCCCACCCCTTTTCCACTCTGATAGCACAACCATCACTTCTTCCTCTGACAAAGCTGAACTCTTCGCTCAAGCTTTTACTAGAAACTCTACTTTGGATGATTCCGGTGCTATGCCTCCCCCCTGGGCTCTCCTACTTATGCCTAATATCCTGATCTCTTCTAAAGATGTACTTTCTACCCTGTCAGGGCTTAATACTAAGAAGGCGTACGGTCCGGACGGTGTTCCTCCTGTTGTACTAAAAAACTGTGCTTTCGTGCTGACCCCCTGCCTAGGCAAACTCTTTCGTCTCTGTCTCTCCTCTAACGTCTTCCCTTCTTACTGGAAGTTTGCTTTCATTCAACCTGTCCCAAAGAATGGTGACCGCTCTCAACCCTCCAACTATCGTCCAATTCCTCTCATCTTTAGTATCTCTAAAGTTTTTGAAACTATTCTTGCTTCCAAATTTCTTAAGCATTTCTCTTCTCATAATCTGCTCTCGGATCGCCAGTAAGGCTTCCTTAAGGGTCGCTCTATTAGTGAACTTCTATTCATATCTTACTAACTCTTGGTCATCCAACTTTCGGGCCTTCGGTGAGACGTTTTCTGTTGCACTAGACATATCAAAGGCCTTCGATAGAGTCTGGCACAAATCTTTAATTTCCAAACTGCCCTCCTTCGGTTTCTGTCCCTCCATCTGTGCCTTTGTCTCTAATTTCCTTTCCGGCTGTTCCATAGCTGCGGTTGTGGATGGCCATCGCTCACTTCCTCATCCTATCAACTCCGGTGTTCCTCAGGGTTCTGTCCTATCTCCTATTCTCTTTCTAATTTTTATAAATGATCTTCTCAACTGTACATCTAGTCCCATCCATTCATATGCAGAGGACTCTACCTTACACCACTCAATTAGTTTTTCAGAATGTCCCAGCCAACAGTCCTTCAAATGCAAATGTAATGAAGCTACAAAACACTTATCTTCTGATCTAGCTACTATTTCAAATTGGGGTAGAGAAAACCTTGTTGTTGTTGTTGTTGTTGTTCCCCAAGCTGGCTGGCCGAACAGTCCCAAGGCCCCGAGCAAGGCCAAGGCCATAACCGAGCGCCCCCACAGAACCCTCCCCGCCGACCACAATAAAGCCTGGGTGACCGAAGCCACTCCATGGCGGGGAGCTTGAGGAGGGTGCGGAAACGCCCGGGAAACCAAAGCCCCACCCAGGGCCCTGTGCCCCTCAGCAATTATGAAGAGAAAGTTGAGGGGCAAGGGAAAAATGTGACGCTTTGGCTCCCAATCTTGGTAGATTGGGAGGTCAATCCACGTTAGAGACGCCGTCACTTGAGATCTAGAAAATATATAAGTAAAAGGAACAGTCAGAGTAAGCTATGGGTATGGCAGAGATTGCTCAGTTCTCACTCTGATAGACCAGCCCATCACCAACCTTGTTGCATTTAATGCTTCCAAGACTCAATTTATCCATCTTACTACCCATCAGGAACCTCCAGAGGACTATACTTTATTCTTCAACAATACAAAACTCAACCCTTCATCTACTCTCAATGTTCTCGGTGTCTCTTTTTCTTCTGCTCTCACTTGGAAGGCCCATATATTACCAGTATCGCTAAGGCAGCCTCCCAGAAGCTGGGTGTGCTCAACCGCCTCAAGGGGTTCATTACCCCTGCACAGCTTCTTGCTCTGTACAGGGGCACAGTGTGTCCTTGTATTGAGTATTATTCACATGGGTGGGGAGGACCCTCTCACACCGCACTCGTAGACAAAGTAGAATGGAAAGCCTTTCATATCATTAACTCCCGTCCTCTCACCAACTCTCTGCAATCTCTCTCTCTTCGCCGCAATGTTGCATCTCTCTCGCTATTCTATCGCTACTACAATAATCAGTGTTCCTCGGAGCTTTCCCAGTGTATACCACCTCCTCTATGAGGGTACGTAGTGCCCGCCTTGCAACACAATCCCACCCCTACTCTGTGCAACTCTCCAACCCAAGAGTAAAACGCTATTCTCAGACTTTCTTCTATTCAACTGCTGAGCTCTGGAACTCTCTCCCAGAATCAGTCTTTTTTCCCTCTTCCTATGACTTAAATTGCTTTAAACTCTGTGTGTCCAAACATTTATCTCGAACGTCACTTGATTTTGGCCCTGTCACTCTTTCATCTCTGGGGGAGGCACTCGCTGCAGGCAGCTATGCCTTTTGTCTCCCTGATTCACATAGAAAAAAAAAACATACTTCAGGCCACGCCACTCTTGTGTGCCTGCAACAACATTCTGTTAGTTATGAATTTAATTAATTATATGATGAGAGAGAGAGAGTGTGTGTGTGTGTATGTGTAATCATGATGAATGGCCCGAGAGAAAATGGGAGAGAATGACAGTGTGTAAGAACATACAGTAGATGAATGAACGAATAAAGGTTAACAAAAGAAGACAAGATAATTGTACTCAAATATGTATACGTTCATAGTTCAAAACCTGTTGACTTGACTCTACTTGTTTTGGGGACACAAGATTTGCTAGAAATATAATATACGAATGTACAATTGGATTTTTGTTATGGGTCTGGGGGGAGAATATATTCATAGCATTACACTGTAGGGGCTATAGGGGTACTAGGGAGACGGATGTTCAAAGTAAATGCGGATGCAGCAAAACTTCTTACGGGTATAGAGAGGGTAATCATGAATTCTTACATCTTAGCACTGATATACTGTTTATCCGGAGAGGGCACAAAAGGCACGAATACTTTGATTACGTAGGGGTCTTTCTGGACAATACCATGCAATTCTGGGTTATGTTACTCACATGTTGGTTGAGCGGTTGCAATCTCAAACGTCATGGGGCGATCATCTTGTAGGGACCTCTGCCAAGGGCATCGCTACACGGTGGTTGGCCACACTTTTAGGCTAAATTTAGCTTGCCACAGTTACGTCTCAGGGGTCCATCTTTCTCTGCTTCATGGACCCAGGGTGTTTCTCGGACTATGCTGTGGAGGGTTCAACTATCACGTGTCGAATTATGCTGGTAGCACATGCTATACTTCTTCAGGAACTGAAACTCTTCACATTCCATTATTTACACTATTTCATTTACACTCTCACCATCGTTCCTCTCTCCCTCTTTCCAATTATGTAGACTCGTTTCCAGAGTTTATGTTCACTCTTTTTATAGGTCGTCGAAACAGGAATGTTTGTAAGGGCTGACGAATCTCATCAACTCTCTAATTCTGGATCGGGTTAAATGAGGGAACAGATGCCTTGGAAGCACTGGGAGAGGGTACAACAGGGGAAGAGGGTTGTAGGAACGCTAAAAGCAGTAACAAGAAATAGGGTGGTCAGTATGGAAGTGAAGAAGTCCTTGCATGACAGTGTGGTAATCCCGACACTGACTTACGGAAGCGAAGCATGGACGTTGGTTGAGAGACTCAGACCAAGAGTGAGAGCAGTGGAAATGAATTACTTAAGGAGTGCGTGCGCGGAGTTACATGGAGGGATAGACAGACTAATGAGGAAGTAAGAAGGAGGTGTGGTGTGGAGGTAGATGTGCTGGAAAGTGTGAAAAGGAACAACTTGAGATGGTTCGGCCATATGGAACGTATGGAAAGCGAGAGAATGACTAAGAGGGTGTACGAGAGCGAGGTGGAGGGACAGAGGGGGAGAGGTAGACCGAATATGAGGTGGAAGGATGGAGTGAGGAACTACATGAACGAAGGCGGTGCTGGTTGGTAGGAGGGGCGTCGACTGACTGGGGACAGAGGTGCATGGGGGCGGTTCGTTCGTGGCCACCCCTTCGGGGATCACGGCGTCGGGCAATAGATAGATAGATAGATAGATGCCTTGGAATCTTCTGTCTCAAGCTGGGATGTGCTGTACTTAACTCGGGGTCTTGAGGGGAACCTTGTGCCTGGTACAGGGGCGTGGGAGGAGAAGAGGGAGAAGACTGCTGCTGGAACTGGAACTGGTGGGGTAAATCACCGATTTTCAGCATTTGCGGTTCTTCCTTGTACGTTTTGCAATCGCTCCCTAGAGGGCTCGGCTTGCCCAATCATCGATGGCTATTCTCCCTTATCTGATTTCGGCCAATCATAGGTCTTGGCTTTCTGTGGCGTCTTCTACATAGCTCTTTCATTTGTCAATTATCTCCTAGGCTCGATGGCTAGCTGGTTTGCAAGTTCTGTGGTTAGCCCATGGTGTGGGAAAACACAATGACATGAATCGAGATGGGTTCTCTAAGATGGGTATTGCAGGTGCTTGTACTGGGTAGGTCATCCAAGATATTTTCGTATATTGACTGGTTAATAGTGAAGGAGTAGTGCTTGGGTCATTAGGGGGTCGGGTGAAGGACAACTTCACTGCCCATACTTCCGCTGAGCCTACTAAGGGGTGGGGTGGGAGGGAGGAGTGCATATATATTTAAGGAAAGGTTACATAGGTTCGTGAAGACTAGCTCTCTGGAATACATACAGTAGGATAGAAGCTATTCTTAGAACAAACAAGCAGCTTAGGTTATAAGATGAGGGGAAAACAGATTGAGGGTAGAGAGTTCTAAAGCTTACTTGTTGAGTAGAAGAAAGTCTGGGAAAATTGGTTAACTTTTTTGGGTTAGAGAGTTGGAGAAGCTTAATTAACAAGTGGATGAATAGAATTTGAGGTAATTATTTGTTGAATTTGGATATCGATCAGGCCGAATACAATTAATCATTGACCACAGTAGATCTGGACTGGACACGAAAATGGAACTTTGCAGTAAGGGACCCCCAAGTTCGAACCACGAAACCACGAAAATTGTATATTATTGCAGGTTCGAACTTGGTGATTCATTCTCCGATTTTGTGTCCCTTACTGCAAAGTTCCATTTTCGTGTCCAGTCCAGATCTACTGTAGTCTGTGAATTAATAAATAATAAAAGTGTGGTGAGCAGGTGTCGTATGGCAAAATATAGATGCAGCAAAGGTTATTCAAGGAGACATTAAATAACTTTGGATATCATAGAGTAATTTATTTCTGGTTGTAGTGGAGTGGGGAAATTACTTTAAGCCAAAGTAGGGATTCTGACAACCAGAGGCAGCAATGTACTAAGGGTGGAGGTGGAGAATATTTTTGCCAACTGTATCATGAATGTCAGGATCTCGTTTCCTCTCTTTTCTCTCTGTCGGTGCAGGGGACCTAGCTGTATACCTTGTTTATATTTTTCATATAATTCTTATTCTTCTGCTGCTTCTTGGGTTATGCAGGAAGGAGAGGGATGCTGATATCTCCTGAAGACTCACAGCGGATGCCAAATTCTGTGTAAGAGCAGGATAGCTATACTCTACATGTGCCTTGCAAGGGATGCTGAACGAGGGTGTGGCATGGCAGGTTTTGATGTTGTTGGTCGCTATTTTATCTCTCAAGGGAAGCTGAGGGAGGTTGCCTAAAGGGGGGATGCTGAGCTTAGGTGAGGGGGTGAGCCGGCTAACGAGTTGCTTCTCCCGATCCTTGGTTATTTTCTTGCAGGTGCGGCTCTTGGTGATCTTGAGTGTAGAAAGGGATTTGGTAGAGGGGTTTAGGTGGCTCTTGTACCCTTGTGGTGCTGGCCCTTGGTTTTCCTTCCTTGACCAGGTTCGGTGGAAGTTGAGTTGCCAGCAGAGCAATGTAAATCTTGGGTGAGCTGTGCTCTGACGTCACGACCCCTGTGATTAGCTGTAGTGGCAGGTGAGACAGACATCTGAGTGGTTGGGGTTAGAGAAAACTGCCTGGGAGGGAGGGGGGGGGGGGGTGCACTGTGTTATATATTTTTTTCCATCTGGATCAAGGCTACGCGACGTCAGTGTTGGCATGAAGTTGATGCAAGCTTCTCTGCTCTCGTCCTCTTTGCTTTTTGGCATAGCTTCACCGCCGCTTCTCAAAAAATCTTGGCCCTGTGACTGATTTGTTGATGAGTCCGTCTCTTCTTCCGAGTCTGAGGGAGCTGGTTTGGGGTATGTTTATAAGATCCCCCATTAGTTGGGCCAGATGGTGGATTCTCTTCAGTTGCTTTCCTTCAAGAGCCCAAAGGGCATAATTGAAAAGTATGGCTGAAGGTGTAGTGCAGACGGTTGTTGGGAGAGATGTTACTGCTGTCTTGATGAGAGAGCATATGATAAGGGATTGCTGGAACTCCTGTTTCATTTGCATGGCTTCCCCCATTGTTTCTATTTGTGCTACACCTACACAGCGCGCAATCCAGCTAGCTCCCCCATACACTTTCTCCTAATATTTTGTTCACTTCACTTAACAAGGACACCACACTTCTTTCGAACACACCTAAAATACCTCTAACATGCCTTGCTATTGGTTCTCTATCACTCTTTCAACCGTGGGGCTATTTTATTGCAGGTGGCTTTGCCTTTTGTCTCTTCCATGCACATAGACAACAAAATAGGATTTAGATTATTTCAAATAAGCCTACAATTTTAAGTTGGAGCAAATTTTGCAGCGGTAGTTTTGCTACCACGACATTGTCTATGCGTTTGAAGGATTTAACTATTGTTACGTTGGGTGTGAGATCCGTTTTTGATGTGGGTCATTGATGAGTCAGAATCAGGCGCTGACGAACGAGTTGGTGAAATGACACCAGAAACTGGAAGCAGGGGGAAGGTAAAATGTTGTGGAGGTAGGATGGGTGGTAAAGTGTGGGGTAGGGAGGGAATATAAAATGTGATGGAGGGGGGGAGGATATAAAGTGTGGTGGAGAGAGGGAATGTAAAGTGTTAAGGATGGAAGGGAGGTAAAGTGTGGTAGAGTGGGGAGGGGGATGTAAAATGTGCTAGAAGGAGGAATGTAGAGTGTTGTGGAGGGAGGGGGAGGTAAAGTATTGTGTGTGTGTTAAAAGGGGGGGGGGCAGATAAAGTGTTGTGGAGGGGCTGAAGTGTGGGTGAGGGGTGTTTGGAAAGATGTAGTAGAAGGAGGAGCATTTATGGGTCATCAACAAGTTTTATATAATAGTATTGTATATAACACATACTACTATTATTACATTTATGGGTCATCAACAAGCTTTATATAATAGTATTGTATATAACACATACTACTATTATTACATTTATGGGTCATCAACAAGTTTTATATAATAGTATTGTATATAACACATACTACTATTATTACATTTATGGGTCATCAACAAGCTTTATATAATAGTATTGTATATAACACATACTACTATTATTACATTTATGGGTCATCAACAAGTTTTATATAATAGTATTGTATATAACACATACTACTATTATTACATTTATGGGTCATCAACAAGCTTTATATAATATTATTGTATATAACACATACTACTATTATTACATATTTTATGGGTCATCAACAAGCTTTATATAATAGTATTGTATTTTTTTTTTTTTTTTTTTTTTCTATATTCCAACTTACTTCCTCTCGGGCATAGGCTGAGAGCCTTAACATTCACCGCTTTACAATGAACAGTGAAGCCCGTGAGGTCTTGTTCCAGTCTAGGGAGTGAGACATGTGAAGCACGTAGAGTACAACGAGCACCTGCCATCTTGCCTTCACATGAGGCACGGTGCTCACTCATGGCCCGAAACGACCCCATCTCTGAAGCCATCTCGTTCCTGTGCTTCACTGTCTCACCCTCTACACTCGGACTCTCACACTTACACACACACAACGCCACCTGTTGAGCAGATAACTCACCAGGCATTGCACCCCTATAGCATATTTTGAATATGGGAATATTCATACAGTGCTATTTAATCAGGGAACAATGAGGGTATTTTATTGACGTTTCGGTGGGCTTTGTGGTAATGCACTGATACTAGGTACAGCACAAATTCCATCCCAATAATATCTTCCCATTGATACATCGGGATTTGAACCCGGGACCTTTGGATTACCAGGCCAGTGGCAAGACCACTCCACCACACCTCCCCTATAACACATATAACACATACTACTATTATTACATTTATGGGTCATCAACAAGCTTTATATAATAGTATTGTATATAACACATACTACTATTATTACATTTATGGGTCATCAACAAGCTTTATATAATAGTATTGTATATAACACATACTACTATTATTACATTTATGGGTCATCAACAAGCTTTATATAATAGTATTGTATATAACACATACTACTATTATTACATTTATGGGTCATCAACAAGCTTTATATAATAGTATTGTATATAACACATACTACTATTATTACATTTATGGGTCATCAACAAGCTTTATATAATAGTATTGTATATAACACATACTACTATTATTACATTTATGGGTCATCAACAAGCTTTATATAATAGTATTGTATATAACACATACTACTATTATTACATTTATGGGTCATCAACAAGCTTTATATAATAGTATTGTATATAACACATACTACTATTATTACATTTATGGGTCATCAACAAGCTTTATATAATAGTATTGTATATAACACATACTACTATTATTACATTTAGGTACATATACAGGATATTATAATTGATTAAACACATTCATATTGGATGTAATTATCACAATCGCAAATAATCCTCTGATGATTGCCAATTTGCAGAGCATGATTACTTATTCAATGAATTGCTAAATTACCAGAGCTTTTATTAATGAGAGTGGATATGAGTTGTGACGCTGGTAATGTGGAAACAGTTTATTGGTTTATGGTGATAATATTGACAACTCTCGTAGTGATACTGGTGTTATAATACATGATTTACCTTTATAAATATGCCATATGTGATGACAAATAACAATATAACTAAAGTAAATATATATTTGTGTTCGTCCAATGCATTCCGATAACATTTGAATTATTTTAAATATGAATATTGTCAGTCATTGTATATATATTATATAACATTTGATCAGTTATAACCTACATTTCGTTGAAGTGTTGAGGAATATATGTGACAGTCATTTTGGTTTGTCACTTTGCATTCTTGTTTGCCTGTTTGCACAGACGATATGTTAAATCTCTGGGAGATAATCGCATTAAGCTCGTTCGCACCTGTCTGCAAAACACTAATTAAACCTTTGAATTTACCAACCACTAAGTTCCTTTTGTTCTACCGCTGTAGGGTCTTTCTGTGACTGTCTGCGTGTACCTTCCCTTATGTGTATCTGTGTGCATGGAGAGATACGTACCATAGGTGCCCCAGAAAATCGGAAGCCTTTAAGGGGAGGTTTTTAGTTGATTCCCTAGACTTCCATCAAACTTAAAATTACTCCCCCTAGACCCCCTTTCAAGATAAATTTGTACATTTTTCGGTAGAAAAATGTCCCGGCCGAAGGCCGATTCCCCTTAAATTACAGGCTCGCTATCGCTCGCCAGGAAAAAATCGACACCTAAATGGCACGTATGGTCTTAAAATTGACAGAAATGAGGCGAGGGTTCTCAAAATCGCCAAACTAATGGGGCGAACGTTTTAAAATCTCAAAAACAATGGGGCTAAACATGATGGAGAAAGGGGTCCAGAAAAAAATCCTCCAGGTGGAAATCTCCCCTTAATACTCTAATGAGAGTATATATATATATATATCCAAGCATTGTACCGAGTAGACATTACTTTACCTTTGACAATATATTTATATATATATAATGTATATATATATATATATATATATATTGTGACGCTTCTGCATAGTAACCACGTGCGGGCATGCGCGCGCGTCGGCTGCCCAGCCGTTTAGAAACCGGCTGGTGGTAGCTGGCCGGCAGGCTTTCCCTTAGTGTATATCCTACGACAATGTAACTAATGTCTGGGATATTCTTATGTTGTTTCACAGCTTGAAGCTGCCCTTATTCTTAACCAACGCATCTTAGTATATTTTATTCTCGATAGTTGATTGTTTCATTATAATATATAAGATGTAAGTCTAGTGAGAGCGGGAAGAGACGAGCGGGAGAGAGAGACCGGCTTGGGACGTTGCTTCGCGTGGAGAGACCAGCTTGGGACGAGCCTGAAGCGCTGCCACATGCATTTGATTGCAACGTTAGGCTTAGTTTCGACTCACGCACGGGGTAGAGGATTTTGACCAGGCAACTGTGTTGAGTGTTGCCAAGCCTGGGATGTATTTTGCATGCCTAGTGGGGGGTCCAGACAGATTCAAGACTCAGAGCTCACCTCATTGTCGTACCCTTCGGACCCCCTTGATATCTATCCCTCTCAACCCCACTTAGAAACGTTCTCTCTTACTTTGTATACCTTCTTTCCACTACTTCACCAATCTATTTAATTATCCCATCCCCTTGATAGACCTTATATCTATTATTGTATTAAGCGGCTCACTTCGTGTGGTGACTAGCGTCTCGGACTTCCACCCAGAAGGCCCGGGTTCGCGCTCACGCTCGGCACATTAAAGATTTTTCACAAGCACTGAGTCGTTACCATCCCTCATGAGCAAAGGGATGGGGTAGTAGTACAGGACCCCAATGGAAATACGCCTAATCGGCCTTATTGAGCTATCCTTAGCTAGCTTAGCATGCGCTAGCTTTAAGAACTATTATTATTATTATTAGAGCTCTCAGATAACTAGATAGGATTTTGGGCCTTATGCAGGGATGTAATTGTTAATGAGACCTAGGAAGCTTTTTTGTTGTCTCATATTTGGTGGTTTCATGCTTGCTAGTGTGTTCTTGTGTCAGGTTAGCAGGGGCTAGACCGGAGGGGAGGCTTTTTGCGATCCTTTAAGTAAAGTCTGCTGGTGCGAGTCCCGTGGACCCGCACGACTTTACTAGGATACCCGTGGGAGTCTGGGGGCATTTTCCTGTCTGTGTCCCTGTGTGTCTAGCATTGTGTTGTGTGAGGGCCCTTGCCTAGTCCACTCAGCACTGCGCTAGCACGTCTTGCTTTTGTCTTAGGGTCGCCAGGAGAGAGTCAGATACTTGTGATCTGAGTCTCTCAAGAGAGCACCCTTTCAATTAGAGTAATTTGGCGCACAGACCTGGGAACGTCCCTAGGCTAGAGCAGGTGGCTCAGCCCGGGTATCCGAAGCCTATATCCTTCCAGCTAGACCTCTGCCACCTGGTAGATTAACAGCTAGGGGTTTATTATCTCTGTATGCTTGTTATTGTGCCACAGTTTACCGTTTTTGTGAGCATTGTGAGTCAGGGTGTGGCTTAGAGACTCTGTCCGAGCAGGCTTGCCTGACTAAGAGTGAGAAGCACACCTGTATGTGGTTATGTTGCGAGTTGCTGCCTTTATTTAATTATACCTATGCCATTATACACTGTAGGTCCTATCACTAGTATTTATTCCTGCTTATGAGTTAAGAGTTCTCTAAATCCGTAACGTACTTTCTTTGCTAAGCATCAGATCCTACAGTAGCCGCATGCAGTTTAGAGACCCGCATCTTGTCTACCTGTACGATGTTTTGAGGACTGTTTGCTTTCACCTTCTTTTACGCAGGGGTGATTAGTTGTATTAATTAACGTAACGTTAAATGTATTTTCTTCTAGTTTGTTATTAAATTGTTTCTGCAATTTAATTCCGTTATCTATCTTTTCCTTGAAGCTTTAAGTCAACTTAATTGTGTGATCTTTTATATAGCCTGCTTGACTATCAGCAGTCTATAGTGCGTCCACCCTGTAACCGAGTCATAGGATACCTCGTTGTCCAGGCAGGACTCTTGACGGTTTAGGATGGTTTGTTGCCTGGGTTTCTAGATAAGGGTTGGATCTAGCATTTTCCGTTGTTGCTTGTTGCCGCATACCTAGTCCAATAGAAAGAGCCCAGTGTTTATATATCCCAGGACGTAACAAATGGCGACCTTGCATAGGATTTACTGAACAGAGGAATATAGTGGTCATTTGTTTTGAGATTCCTTATGATTAGAGGAATACAGTGGACATAGAGTTTTTTTTTGGAGCAACCAATAAAACACATTAAAGACTTTTAAATAACATTAGTATATACATACTTGCATAGGAGTTAAGGCACATTCTATAACCGTGATAATTACTGCAGTACACAAACATGTCTAATACATCAGAACACAGTGATGGGTCAGGTCACGATACGGGCTCGGAAGGAGAAAGACCTGTGGAGTGGCTAGTCGATAGCGAGGAGGGTGCTAGAAGATTTTTAGAGGTGCCCCTTACCGCTGCCAGGTGATGAAGCTGAATAAGTATGGCTTAAAGTGTGTGGCAGGTCTTCAGGGTCACCAGGGTTTAAGTGGCATGAGGAAAGATCAGCTGAGGACTTTGATATTGGGTTTAGAAGGGAGAGACCTGGTGGAGAGGCGACTGGGGGCCCCGGTCCCCAGCCCCCCCTCCACTCTACCCCCGTATCAAACGTCAGGGTGCCTGAATTTAGTACATACCCCCAAGTTGATGGTCAATGGCAGCGTGGAATTCAATCACAGGGACCCTCTCCATTAAATGCACCTTCCCTCCTCAAGGGTTGACTCCAGATTTGTTGTTTCGGCTTGAGATGGCCAAGGTTGAGGCCGCCGAAAGACAGGTTAGTGGCAGGCTGAGGCGGCTAGAGCTCAGGTTGAGGCTGCCGAGAGACAGGTTAGTGTGCAGGCTGAGGCTGCAGAGAGAACAGCTATACGAGAGGCTGAACTGCAGGCAGAGTCTACTAGGTATCGGGCTGACAGGGAGCTGAGAAGATCTCGAGTGGAGGTAACAGGGCGAAATATTGGGGGAGGTAACAGACATCGGGACCAATCATTGTCGCACCTGCTTAAACTAGTTCCTGTGTTCGATGAATTAGGTGTGGCTGAGTTTTTTATGCGATTTGAGAAGAAGTGTCAGGAACACCAGTGGCCTCAGGAAAAGTGGGCAGCATTAGTTTCATCAAGACTCCTAGGAAAGGGGCTAAAAGTGTATGATGCACTACCTTTAGAGTCCTGTGTAGTTTATGATGAGCTAAAGAAGGCTGTGCTACGGGCCTATGAGTTACAACCAGAAACTTACCGCTTGAAGTTTCGGGGTGTTACTAAGGGCAAGGATAGTACCTTCCTAGAACACTCCCGGGACTTGTCTGATGCACTATGACATTGGCTGTGTTCTGAGAGGGCAGCTACTTTTGAGGAGTTGAGTAAGCTGGTTCTCTTGGAGCAGTTCTTTAAGTGCACAGGCGGGGACTTAACATTAAATATAAAGAAAACAAATCCTAGAACTCCTCAGGAGGCAGCAGAAATGGCTGACCGCCGACTGTCATTAATTCGAGGGTGCGGAGCAGCAGCTAGGAGTGAGTCGGGTGCAAAGGATCGTACCCCTCCCCCTCCCAAGAATTTTGATACACATAAATACACAAAACCATCTAGAACTGACAATAAAACTGAACATAAACCAAATACCGTCCCGTATAAGAAGTCTAATGGTACCTCCCACTCCCAAGGGAAACCAAAGAGTAAAGAGTGCTTCGCATGTCACAAGGAGGGTCACTTTGCAAATGCTTGTCCGAACAAGCCACCAAACAAGGTTGTGTCATTGGCCCGCAGCATAGGGGTGTCGCCTATATCTTCTGAGTTTGCCAAGGGTAGTTCGTCAGAGGGTGGGACACAGCCTGTGTTCAAGAGTCCGGAAGGCTCGAACCCTGTCCGCGACGTCTTTGGGGGTCATAGAGGGCATGGTTTTGTGAGGTGGGCTGGCGAAAGGCGAGGAGTTAAGCTATTGCGTGATACGGGGGCTTCTCAGACCTTGTTAAAGAACTTTACTGGTAGACCGATTAACGCTGCTCGGGTGGTGGTAGTTCAGGGGATCAATGCTACGAAGTCCTACCCGCTGGTGCGGATGGAGCTGGAGGTGGGTGGTGTGGCGAAGGAGCTGGATGTAGGAATTGTAGAGAACTTGCCTGTTGGGGGCGTCGACCTCCTCCTCGGCAACGACTTTGCGGTGCCTGCTTCTAAGGTTTCACCCTTGGTCGTTGCCGAGAAGGCGGCCAACGTTAGTAGGGAGGAACAGGAGTGGGTTGAGAAGTGTAGCGTACAAACTATGGCGTGTGTTGTGATGCGTTCTCAGACATCCGGAGCCTTGCAGCCACCACCTCAGTCTATCAAACCGCGGAGGAAAGGTCACAAGCAAACGGGAAGTGTTGGTAAATTGGAGAGTTTTGAGCCGGCAGTGTTTCTTGGTGACTCATTATTGGCACCTATGTTAGAGTCTGGAGAGGCCCCGGGGCCTGTCACCGCTAGTGCAGGTGCAGGGCAGGAAGAGACTCTGCGACAGCATCGTTATGCGCAGCGTGAGGATAGGATGGCTCAGCGGGACATTGGAGGTGGAAATAAATTATTTAAGATGAACTTGGATTAATCTCGCACCTGCTGATATATGTTCCTTGCAGCTGAAAGATCCTGAAGTCAGGGCGTGTGGTAATGGTGCTGTCGAACTGGAGAGCGATGGGGATGTGCAGCCTGGTGATTTTTTCTTGTCCGAGGGGATCTTGTATCGGAGACATCAGGATCCCAAGAAAAAGTGGGATGGCGGGTCAGGATTAGTGGACCAGTTAGTAGTACCGAGGGTGTGCCGTGAGAGCTTATTGAGATTAGCTCATGATGTGCCTTTGGCAGGGCACCTGGGGGCACGTAAGACGGAGGCAGCTCTGAGCAAGCTTTTCTGGTGGCCTGGGTTAAAGGCGAGTGTCGTGTCATGGGTGTCACAGTGTCACACTTGTCAAGTTGTTGGGAAACCCAATCAGGTCATCCCGAGAGCCCCGTTACAACCCATCCCTGTCATTGGGCCGCCCTTCAGCAAAGTAGTTATCGATATGGTTGGCCCATTGCCCCCCACTAGTGCCGGCAATAAATTTGTACTAACTGTAATGGATGTAGCAACACGGTATCCAGATGCTTACCCCATGCGCAACGGGATGGCTAAGACTGTTGTCAAAAACCTACTTGTCTATTTCTCTCGTTATGGCTACCCTCAGGAGATCCAGTCTGATCAGGGATCCAATTTTACTTCTGCTCTGTTTAAGCAGACCATGCAGCAACATGGGATAGTGTCTGTGGTATCATCTGCCTACCATCCCGAGAGTCAGGGAGTTTTGGAAAGGTGGCACTCGACTCTCAAGAGTATGTTGCGGTGTTATTGCATGGAAAATGGGAAGGACTGGGATCTAGGTCTCCCATACGTTTTATTTGCTGCGAGAGAAGTACCTGGGGAGAGCTTGGGATTTAGCCCGAACGAGTTGGTTTTTTGACACAGGGTCAGGGGGCCCCTCCACATAGTCAAGGAGATCTGGGAGGGAGTCACAAAGCCATGCTCGCTTCTAACGTATGTTGTTGAAAGCCGTGAGAGAATGCTAAAGAGCCTGGAGGTAGCAGGTCGGAACCTTAAGAGTTCACAAGCTCAGATGAAGGACAGATACGACCAGAAGGTGAAGCTGAGGGAGTTTGAAGTTGATCAGGAGGTACTGATACTACTGCCTCTGGTGGAACACCCCTTGTCTGCCAAGTATTCTGGTCCGTATCGGGTTGTAAGGAAGGTTTCTGATCTAGACTATTTAGTAGCTACTCCTGATCGTAAGAAAAGGAACCAACTTTGCCATGTAAATCTGATGAAAGAGTATGTGAGGCGCCCCTTCGAGCCTCTCACTGTCCCGGTGTTGATCTGCAGCGATCGTGGTGGAGAAGGAGGAAGGGACAGTCAAGCTGCGGGGGAGGATAATTGGGATTGTCATGTTTCCGCGGATCAGTGGGCGGGGAATTCTAGACAAGTGGCTCACGAGTTGATATTGCACCTGCCTGAGCAACAGCGTGTAGCTGTGCAGCACTTGTTTGATTCAAACCCAGCTGTTTTCGCGGAGCATCCTGGCCTCACTACTCAAGCGGTGCACGATGTCGATGTTGGGGACCACCCGCCCTTTAAATCAGTGCCATACCGTGTTCCCCCTATTAAATTACCAGCACTTAGGGAAGAGCTGGATTATATGCTGAAACGTGGGCTGATTTCTGAGGGTGCAGTAAGGTGGACTTCCCCAGTCACACTGCAGCCCAAACCAGATGGCAAGGTGCGGTTTTGTATAGATTTCCGCAGGTTGAATGGTTTAACCCCCACAAATGCCTACCCTCTCCCTCGCGTGGACGACAGTGTGGATAAGATAGGAAAAGCCAAGTTCCTCACTAAGATAGACCTTGTTAAGGGTTATTGGCAAGTGCCCTTGTCTGAGCGAGCGCGAGAGGTGTGTGGGTTTGTGGTGGATGGTGCCACATATCGTTGCCATGTTATGCCATACGGGCTGAAAAATGCCCCTGCAACGTTTCAGAAATGAATGAACGACATTGTAGCCGACATTCCCAACTGTACGGTGTACCTAGATGATGTCATAATATACGACGATGATTTTAACAGTCACTGTGCTCACATCGGACAGCTTTTTAATAAACTGAATGAAGCAGGTTTGGTGGTAAACCTGGGTAAGTGCGATTTTGTCAAAGCCACAGTTTTGTACCTGCGGTTCGAGGTGGGGATGGGTCAGGTGTGCCCTCCACAGACAAAGATCAAAGCCATCAATCAGTTTCCCCAGCCTACGACTAAGAAACAAATCATGCGGTTTCTAGGTATGATAGGCTATTATCGTCGCTTCATCAAAGGCTATTCGACTGTACTTGCACCTTTAACTGACTTATTATCTAAGGACAAGAAGTTCCGGTGGTTTCCTGAGTGTGCAGAGGCATTTTCCTTGGTAAAACACCTGTTATGTACTCAGGGCCCCGGACTTCAGCAGACCTTTTCAGCCGGCGACTGATGCCAGTGGCGTAGGGGCTGGGGCTTTCTTGTTACAGACAGATGATGAAGGTATCGAACATCCAGTGAGTTTTTACAGTAAAAAATTCAATAGTGCACAAAGGAATTACTCTGTAATTGAAAAAGAACTCCTGGCGATAGTGCTGGCGCTCAGGCACTTCGATGTATATGTTCCTGCTTTCGGACCAGTCGTAGTGGTTTATACCGATCATCACCCTCTGAAATTCTTGAATCAGTTTCATAACCGGAATATGAGGCTGACCAGGTGGTCACTCATGCTTCAGGAGTATAATCTGGACATACGCCATATTGCCGGTTCTGATAACGTGATAGCGGATTGTCTATCAAGGGTGGATGATGTTGGTTAGACTGCCACAGGATTGAGGGTTGAGTGTGGAGGAAAATAGGCTGTCACTGTAGTTCAGCCGAAAAAAACAAATTAAAAACACGCAAAAACCTTATAAAAACTCTTTATTTTTTATAACATGTAGAATTTTGTATAAGATGTTGTAGCAGTATCTAAGTTGAATGTTTTCGCTTATTGTCGCTGAGTCAGTTGAACTTGCTCGGTAGAGCGCAACAGTCTTTATTTTTGTTTGATATATAGTGCCTTGTGTCGCAACAGTGTGTGGTACTATGAGAAGCTTTCTGTTAGATATGAAGAACTTAGTCAAGGGTCTTATATCTTAGGGGAGGTGTGACGCTTCTGCATAGTAACCACGTGTGGGCATGCGCGCGCGTCGGCTGCCCAGCCATTTAGAAACCGGCTGGTGGTAGCTGGCCGGCAGGCTTTCCCTTAGTATATATCCTACGACAATGTAACTAATGTCTGGGATATTCTTATGTTGTTTCACAGCTTGAAGCTGCCCTTATTCTTAACCAACGCATCTTAGTATATTTTATTCTCGATAGTTGATTGTTTCATTATAATATATAAGATGTAAGTCTAGTGAGATCGGGAAGAGACGAGCGGGAGAGAGAGACCGGCTTGGGACGTTGCTTCGCGCGGAGAGACCAGCTTGGGACGAGCCTGAAGCGCTGCCACATGCATTTGATTGCAACGTTAGGCTTAGTTTTGACTCACGCACAGGGTAGAGGATTTTGACCAGGCAACTGTGTTGAGTGTTGCCAAGCCTGGGATGTATTTTGCATGCCTAGTGGGGTGTCCAGACAGATTCAAGACTCAGAGCTCACCTCATTGTCGTACCCTTCGGACCCCCTTGATATCTATCCCTCTCAACCCCACTTAGAAACGTTCTCTCTTACTTTGTATACCTTCTTTCCACTACTTCACCAATCTATTTAATTATCCCATCCCCTTGATAGACCTTATATCTATTATTGTATTTACGACGAGCTCTCAGATAACTAGATAGGATTTTGGGCCTTATGCAGGGATGTAATTGTTAATGAGACCAAGGAAGCTTTTTTGTTGTCTCATATTTGGTGGTTTCATGCTTGCTAGTGTGTTCTTGTGTCAGGTTAGCAGGGGCTAGACCGGAGGGGAGGCTTTTTGCGATCCTTTAAGTAAAGTCTGCTGGTGCGAGTCCCGTGGACCCGCACGACTTTACTAGGATACCCGTGGGAGTCTGGGGGCATTTTCTTGTCTGTGTCCCTGTGTGTCTAGCGTTGTGTTGTGTGAGGGCCCTTGCCTAGTCCACTCAGCACTGCGCTAGCACGTCTTGCTTTTGTCTTAGGGTCGCCAGGAGAGAGTCAGATACTTGCGATCTGAGTCTCTCAAGAGAGCACCCTTTCAATTAGAGTAATTTGGCGCACAGACCTGGGAACGTCCCTAGGCTAGAGCAGGTGGCTCAGCCCGGGTATCCGAAGCCTATATCCTTCCAGCTAGACCTCTGCCACCTGGCAGATTAACAGCTAGGGGTTTATTATCTCTGTATGCTTGTTATTGTGCCACAGTTTACCGTTTTTGTGATCATTGTGAGTCAGGGTGTGGCTTAGAGACTCTGTCCGAGCAGGCTTGCCTGACTAAGAGTGAGAAGCACACCTGTATGTGGTTATGTTGCGAGTTGCTGCCTTTATTTAATTATACCTATGCCATTATACACTGTAGGTCCTATCACTAGTATTTATTCCTGCTTATGAGTTAAGAGTTCTCTAAATCCGTAACGTACTTTCTTTGCTAAGCATCAGATCCTACAGTAGCCGCATGCAGTTTAGAGACCCGCATCTTGTCTACCTGTACGATGTTTTGAGGACTGTTTGCTTTCACCTTCTTTCACGCAGGGGTGATTAGTTGTATTAATTAACGTAACGTTAAATGTACTTTCTTCTAGTTTGTTATTAAATTGTTTCAGTAATTTAATTCCGTTATCTATTTTTTCCTTGAAGCTTTAAGTCAACTTAATTGTGTGATCTTTTATATAGCCTGCTTGACTATCAGCAGTCTATAGTGCGTGCACCCTGTAACCGAGTCATAGGATACCTCGTTGTCCAGGCAGGACTCTTGACGGTTTAGGGTGGTTTGTTGCCTGGGTTTATAGATAAGGGTTGGATCTAGCGTTTTCCGTTGTTGCTTGTTGCCGCATACCTAGTCCAATAGAAAGAGCCCAGTGTTTATATATCCCAGGACGTAACAATATATATATAAGACATCAGTAGGGGGCCGAGGGCACCGCAGTTTATATATCCCAGGACGTAACAATATATATATAAGACATCAGTAGGGGGCCGAGGGCACCGCAGTTTATATATCCTAGGACGTAACAATATATATATATAAGACATCAGTAGGGGGCCGAGGGCACCGCAGTTTATATATCCCAGGACGTAACAATATATATATAAGACATCAGTAGGGGGCCGAGGGCACCGCAGTTTATATATCCCAGGACGTAACAATATATATATATAAGACATCAGTAGGGGGCCGAGGGCACCGCAGTTTATATATCCCAGGACGTAACAATATATATATTAAGACATCGATACTCATTAGTAGTAGTGGGGGCCGAGGGCACCGCAGTTTATATATCCCAGGACGTAACAATATATATATAAGACATCAG
>JBAKBP010031342.1:0-24545 GCA_037953745.1 Lithodes maja | reverse complement strand
GGTCTGCCGCGGCCAAGGTGGAGAAGGAGAGGGGGGCAGTAGGGCACAGGTGGAGGAGAGTAGGGATTGTCATGTCTCGGCGAAGCAGTGGGCGGGGGACACGAGTCTGGTGGCTGTGGAAGTGCTAGAGCACCTGCCTGAGCAGCAGTGTGCAGCACTCCAGCACCAGCTCGGTTCATACCCCACTGGTCGTGCCGAGCCCCTGAGTCTCACAACTCGGGCGGTGCGAGATGTTCCGCAGGCAGGACATGTGACTGTTAAAAGACCGTTAGCCTCGTTGTTTCGGTGGTTTAAGGTGGGCGACGAGGCCTTGGCATGGTTGCCAGGTCAGGGTCGACCCATGGCTGCCAAGGGTGGTGGTCAAAAGGAGGACATTGAGCAGATTGGTAGGGTCGGCTGTGGTATCGCAGTGCCCGGTCGTCACATAGCCTCCCAATGCTGCTCTAGTCTAATGCAACAGCCCTACCACAGACCGACTGTATCTGGCCATGTCGCTAAAAGCGGTGATGCTGCGCAGGCAGATGTCGTCACAAGGAATGTGGGGGTGCGCATGTACGGTATCGGCGGGGAAGCCTTAGCTATAATGAACTGTGGGAGTGACTGCACGGGTGGTACTGATTGTCCCTCTCATGACCTGGCTGTTCTAGGGACGAAGGTGGAGAAGGAGGGAGACTACAGGTTAGAAGCTGCGGTCTCGGCTGGGTTGTGGGAGGGCACAAGGCATGTTGTTCGTGGAGACAGTGCAAGGCAGTTATTTACTAGGCTATGGCAGTACTTTCGCATGTTTGTTGCTTCTCCAGGCCTGAGGTACGGGGTAGAATCCGACATGCAGGCTGGAGATAGTGCAAGGCTCAGTTTAATTCCCTGCCGTATAAATCCTGCTCGACAGCCTATGGTGCAAGCAGAGCTGGATTACGTGTGGACGAAGGATCTGAGGGATAAGGAATGTCGTGAGTGGTCGTTGCTTGTAACTTTGTCCGAGCGTGCTAAAGAGGTATGTGGTTTTGTTGTGGACGGGAGTACCTACCAGTGCAATGTTGTGCCTGACGGACTTAAGAATGCACCAGCAACGTGTCAGAGCCTGATGAATGAAAGTGAAAAGGACGATGATGCGCTGGGGCATTTCGAGATCTATGTTCCAGCCTATGGTCCGGTCGGTGTAGTTTACCCAGATCATTACCCTCTCAAGATCTTGGACCCGTTTCACAATCGGAATATGAGGCTGACCAGGTGGTCACTAAGGTTATTGGTATATAACCTGGACATAAGCCATATTGCCGGTTGTGACAACGAGGTTGCATGTGGTCGTTCAGGGGTATATGATCCTGGGTAAATTGACACACGGGTAGCCTCCTGCTTTGGTTTGAGTAGTATTTTGCGCTTGGTGCTTGTTGGCTCGCGGTTGTAGCCCAGCGTATTGGGTCGTAAAGCAGGAGTTGAGCGTTTGGTATAGAAGAAAAATAGGCTGCCCTTATAGTGCAGCCGGAAAAAACATATTAAAATATAAAAATCATATAAAGACTCTTTCTTTTTGATGAAGATAATTGTATAAGTTTGTCATAGCCTATAAAGTGTTTGAGTAGTCCACGAACTATCAAACGGCTGAGCTGCTGTAAGCTCGCTCTGGGAGCATGATATTGTGTCTTTTACTATTGTTGGGAGGAGTTATGAAATGTGATTTTTTTTTTATAAGATGTGTTTTAGTGATAAACTCAGCGTTGTTTTAGTGCCATGCGGTCGCTGGGTGTGAGGGGTTTGATGGGGTTCTGTATATCAGATTTTAGCTCAGGGTTGAGCAAGTAAAATCTTGGGGGAGGTGTGACGCATGTCGAGTATGAGCATGCTGTACAGAACGCCCAGTCAGGCCCCACTCTCGCTAGGATCGTCAGGGCAGGAACTTTGGCTGTAGTCTGTGTAGAGTTTCCTAACTCAGTTTATGTGAACCGTTGTACTATAAGTATTATCATTATGTATTTTGTTTTCTTCTAAGTCAACGAGTTCTATTTTATATCATTAGATATAAGTATTGTGTGTGGGATTTATATATATATAATGATGCGAAGAGAGAGAGAGTTATGTAACACCGACCAGTGAGCGCGCCACGAGGGGTAGGCCTAATTCCCCCCTCCCTCCCTCCTCAAGCGTGGGAAGTTCTTTGTCGATCCCCGATTGAGAGAGTATGTGACGTCATGATTGCCGTTATGCTCGCTACGGGGCCGAGTATAAAAAGGGAGGTCCCGCCGCATTTTCCTCAGAACTCATCAGGCAAAGCGACCTCTCATATCCCTTGCAACTATCCATATTCTTCCGACTGATGTGAACTTTCTCTACTCTCTGAACAGCCTATCTTCTACTCTTCTCGTCCCTGTTTTAACCTCCATGACCCCTTTGGTGCAGATTTAGTCAGCCAAAGTATTATCGCTTGAGTTCTCACGAGATAAGTGCCTGTTAGATAGCCTATTTTTGGAAGGGTTAACTAGAATAGGATTGATTGATGTTTGTTGCACTCGTATATGCATTTCCCTGTGTGCGATTATTCATGTTCCTGTTTTCTGCTGGTTTAGGCAATGCTAGACTGGGATAGGGTTCCTCGAGTTGTGATTTCCTATGAGTGCTAGGTTGGTTGAACCAGCACAATTGCAACGGAGACGTGGGAAGCCTAGGGGGTCTTTTTGATTGTGTACCGTGGGAGTTTAGCACTGTGTTGCGAGTGAGGGCTTTTGCCTGTGCCACCCAACACTGTGCTATCTCATTTGCTTGACTTTGAGAGGATCGCCAGGAGAGAACCAGATACTAGTGATCTGGATCTCTCAAGAGAGCATCCCGTCAATTACCGTAATTTGGCCGCACAGTCTTAAGGACCTCGCTAGGCTACGAGCCGCTTGCTCAGCCATTGTCTCTTAACCTTAGATATCCCAGCTAGACTTTGCTCGACCAGCAGATACAGTATAGTATTGAAGCTTCTCCTTATGTATATTATTGTTTAAGCACTATTGATTTCATGTGTGGCACGCTTAGCTACTTCAGAGATTAGTGGCCCACGAGCACAATCTTAGTAGGCTATTGCCAGTGCATTGTCGGAGTACTTCTTCTTAATGTTTGCCATATCCTATTGCTTATTCTTATAATTCTTCTTATGTCAATTTAAAGCCTTTAATTACCAGTGAGTTATTCATTAAATTGCTGTTCAAAATCCGATACTTACTTCTTATGAGTATTCGAGAAGCATCTAACTTATCAGAAGATTCCTTGCTTGATGCTCGAGGACTATTGTTTAACGTAACGTAATAGTGCCGATCCGAAGTAGAGGGTGGAGGACTTCTTAAGTTCTTAGTTCAAGGGTGGATTACTTCGGCTTCGGCCAACACTATTCTTTAGTGTTGTAGTACTTTCTTCTTTGTTTGATTGTTGACCAGACTAGATAACTCCCGTCTTGCTATTAGTCTGTTGTGTGAAACGCTAGTACCGAGTTCTTGTATACCCCGTTATAGCAGATAGAACTCTGGAGGGTAGTGGCGTTTTTTGTTCGGCTGGCAGTACTCTGGGGTTGGGATCGTGTGTTTCCGTTGTGGCAGCGAGCCATACTCGAGTCCTGTGTAAGAGCCCTAGTGTACCCGAGTGCCCGGTCGTAACACTTCCTTCCCACCCTTCCTCCCGCCCTCCTTCCTTCCCACCCTTCCTCCCTAACTCCTTCCTTCCCACCCTTCCTCCCTAACTCCTTCCTTCCCACCCTTCCTCCCTCCCTCCTTCCTTCCCACCCTTCCTCCCGCCCTCCTTCCTTCCCACCCTTCCTCCCTCCCTCCTTCCTTCCCACCCTTCCTCCCTCCCTCCTTCCTTCCCACCCTTCCTCCCTCCCTCCTTCTTCCCACCCTTCCTCCCTCCCTCCTTCCTTCCCACCCTTCCTCCTTCCTTTCCACCCACTCTCTCTCCTACCGTCTCGCTCTCCCTTCCTCCCTCTCTCCCTCCTTCCCACCCTCCCTCCCTACACACTCCCATGCTCATTCTTTTCCTCCTTTTTCTATTAGCTTAATTCTAATTAATTTGCCACGTCCTATCAATTTCAGACTTGATCTCTCTCTCTCTCTCTCTCTCTCTCTCTCTCTCTCTCTCTCTCTCTCTCTCACTCTCACTCATTCACTCACTCACTCTCTCTTTCTCGTAGAGGCAAACTCATTGAATTATTGGGTTTGACAGTATAGATTACAATAATGTTTAGCATCATTATGAATACAACTCGCAACCATGACCGGAAATTAGAGAAGAAAAGGTTCAACACTGTACCCTGTTCTAAGTAAGTAGGCCAAAATTCTTGAACTTAAACCTCTATAACTCAAGCGACTAGATTAATCAAGTGAATATTAACATTTCTACCATTTGGGAAGGGTCAGCCAGGGAATAAGTGTAGAAATTAACAACTCATTTGCTTTAGGCCTTTTTGAGTTACAGTGGTTAATGTTGAGGATTTGTGGCCTACCTATTTGGAACAGGGTGTAGTGTATGTAGGCCCCTCTTCACAGACATGATCTATCCTTCCTGGGATATTCTTCTCTCGAAATTTGAAAATAGTTCTTTAGTCTATATATATCTATCTATATGTTCAGGCCCAATCCCCATTTTGGGGGTACAGTTTAAAAAAAAAAAAAAAAAATTATGGACTCCCTTCTCCCTCATAATTCTCCCTCATATTTAGCCCCATTAATTTTAGATTCTAAGACGTTCGCCTCAATACTTTGGCGATTGTAAAACCTTTCACCCATTCCTTTGTCAATGTTAAGATCATTTGTGCCATTTAGGTGTCAATTCTTTCCTGGAGCGACAGCAAACCTGTAATTTAGGAGGAAACGGCCTCGGCCGTTACGTACAATTTGATCTCAAAGGTTGGTCTTGGGGTATTTTTTTAAGCTTGATGGAAGTCCAGGGAGAAAATAATGAAATATACAAATTAATTAATATTTCTCAATAAAAATAATAGTATGTAGCATATGTACGGTGACGCTAATAAGTCATGTCCCAGCTGTCATTACGTTTGGCTTGCTCTGTGCTGTATTAATGTCTGTCCGATGTTGAATAGGGTGGGTAAGTGTAGGAACATGTTGGTATATTTCACTCGATACGAAGAAATGAAGCTTAGATATTGCTGATACCAATTATTTATCAAACCTAATTGGTGCGTGAAAGTCTGTGGGACACTAGCCACTCCTTGTAACACCTTGCACCTCTCCCTAACAGACAGTGACCCGGAAGGAGGTCATTTAACAGGTCAAAGATTAACTCTAAGCCAGGTCAGATCAAGTGACTTAGAGAGAGAGCGAGAGAGATAGACAGACGAGAGAGAGAGAGAGAGAGATTACATAGATACACTGACCGCACGGACCTTGTGATCTAAACGAGGTGGCCAGTATACTTAATTATTCCAGCAAAGACAGCAGAACTCCAAACAAAGGAAAGTGGAAAACAAGGATGAGAGAGAGAGAGAGGCGGCTGGACAGATAGATAGATAGATAGATAGATTGAGTGTTGGATAGAACGATATAATGTACTGTAACTTTAAGGGGTACTACTCTATTTTTCTGGACCCCCTTCTCCCTCATGTTTAGCATATTAGCTTTGAAATGGCAAGACGTTTCTTTCATTAGTTTGGCGATTTTAATGCCTTTCGCCCCATTTCGTTGTCAATTTCAAGACCTTTCGTGCCATTTAGGTGTCGATTGTTTCTTGGCGAGCGATAGCGAGCCTGTAATTTTAAGAGGAACCGGCCTTCGGCCGGGACATTTTTCTATCGAAAAATGTACAAATTTATTTTGCAGGGGGTCTAGGGAGTGGTTTTTTTTTGTTAAGCTTGATGGAGGTCTAGGATGAAACTAAACAATAAATGAATAAATGAATTAATAGCCCAAAAAACCGAGTAGTACCCCCTTAAATAGACAGGTAGAGATTGAGAGATACAAAGCTATACCAAACAAGAACATACTGTATACATTTATCGATGACCTTCTATTTCATCAGGTCAAGATATAATTTACTACCCATATTACCATCTGCGTTCAAGGTCCCATTCTGTCTCCTGCACCTACCCACCTCTTGCTTAGTCCCATTAGTTTTGAGGTTTTAAGACGTTGGCCCCAGTAGTTTGGCGATTTTAAGACCTTTTGCCCAATATCTTTGTTGAAAATGAAGTTCGTTCGTGCTATTTACAGTAGGTGTCGGTTTGTGGTTGGGGGAGCGATAGCGAGCCTGCAATTTAGGAGGAACGGGCCTTTGGTCGGGCATTGTTTGCTGAAAATTGCACAAGTTTATCTCGATGGGGGTCTTGGGGGTATTTTGTAAGCTTGATAAAAGATATGAGGAGGAAACTAAAAACTAAATCTCCCCTTAACCTCTTGTAACTCAAACAGGGCTGGAGCAAATAGGCTGTAAATTCCCACTACTACTTCCAGATCGACTCTTCCCGAATGGTAGACTATCTCGGCTGGGTTTCTCTAATGCGTATTATGGGGTTATTAGCGTTTACAGTGGTCAAGATATCTGGCGCAATGATAAGGAATCGACTATAGTGAATTACCTTTAGTACACTGTAAACAAGTGTGTGTGTGTGTGTGTGTGGGGTTGGGGGGGGGGGGTTCTGGCCCTCCTTCCCCCTCATGTTTAGCCCTCTTAGTTTTTATTATTTTAAAACGTTCGCCCCATTAGTTTAACGATTATAAGACCTTTCGTGTCATTTAGGTGTCTATTTTATTTCGTGGCGAGCTAAAGCGAGCCTGCACTTTAAGAGGTGCGTCTTTTTCTACCAAAAGTGCACAAATTTATCTCGAAAGGGGTCTTGGGTGTATTTGTATAAGTTTGATGGAGGTCTAGGAATAAATCTAAACTAATAATAATAATAATATATACCGGTATATATATATATATATATATATATATATATATATATATATATATATATATATATATATATATATACCGGTATATATATATATATATATATATATATATATATATATATATATATATATACCGGTATATATATATACACATATATATATATATATATATATATATATATATATACACACACACAAATCTCCCCTTACAGAAGGTATGCAGAAGGGTAATTAAAGAGTCGATATCAATATACCTTTAAACAGGTGCATTATTAGTAATCATTTGTTTTTATTATAACGAGAGTAGGTCAAACACTGTCAATATACGAGGTTTAAGTTTTATTCTAATTTGTTCCCTAGTCCACTATCAAGCTAAACAATAAATACCCCCAATACCCACTTCGAGATAAATTTATACTTTCTCGTTAATTACTGGCTAGCTTTTGCGCTCGCCAGAAAGAAATCGACACCTAAATGGCACGAAAGGTCTTAATATTGGCAAATAAATGGGGCAAAAGGTCTTAATATCGCCAAACTAACGAAGCGAACGACTAAAGGTAGGTTCACACATAGGCGAGTCGGAGCGCGAGGCCAACGCGAGTCACACTCGCCGCATATCGCCGTTGATGGAGCCCGAACCCAACGCGAGTAGCAGCTGATGCGAGTAAACACGCATATAACACGAATATAACACGAATATAACACGAATATAACACGAGTTTACACGAGTTTACATGAGTTTACACGAGTTTACACGAGTTCACACGAGTTCACAGGAGTTTACGCAAGTGTCGGCGAGTGTAACACGACCCCAACACGCACCGCCAAAATTTGAAAAATAACGGTCAAATTCCAGGGTACGAATAGTGCGAGTCTACAGGAGTCTACACGAGTGTCACAGGAGTTTACATGAGTTTACACGAGATGAATGCGAGTCTACAGGAAGTTAACAGGAGTGTATGGGAGTCTAACATGAGTGTGTGCGCGTGTTGGCGAGTGTCAGGATACGTATATAAAGAGGCCCCCACTGGCACCATTTTTCACACCACGCAACACCACCAGACGGACGTTACTCTGCAGGATACAGCCCAACCCCCTCACCCACCCACCCACCCACACACCATGTCCATCAGGAGGCGGAGAGCGGCAGCTGTGCTCATACTGCAGATGCAGATGCATCTCCTAGACCTAGAGGAGCTGGAGGAGAAGGAGGCTGAAGAAAGACGTCATGGGGAAAGGCCACGAAGGAGAGTTTGGGCTAGGAGCTGGCTACTGAGATGGCCACAGTTCGGTGTGTACGAACAACTTATGGAGGAGCTTGAGAGAGAGGACCCCAAAGGATTCCGGAACTTCCTACGTGCATGTTTGGTTGTGGGTACTTACCTGTGACATTAACACCCAGGGTAGCAGCCTTCTCGTCGTAGGCGCGGACTTTCCTGCGCGTATCTTTGTAGGCCTTGCTACGCTTCATATATAACATGGGGATGTCCTTCACCCACTCGACCAGCATGTCCTCAGTCTCGTCGCTCAAGATCACCCTTGTCAACTTATTTTTCTTAATGGCGCCATAACGAACAGGGCCCGCGCTGCCAGGGGGGTCAGGGGTATCATCATCATTGTCACTGAGGCTACCTTGGGTGTCCTGACTGGTCTGAGTATCCTGCTGGGCCGAGTATCCTGGCTGGGCCGAGTATCCTGGCTGTCGTCATCTTCAATATCTCCATCAAACACGTCCATGTCCTCATGTCCACTGGGCTGGCTGTCCGGCACAATTTCATCAGAGTCTTCCAACTCTTGCGACGCAACAGGCCTCCTGGCAGGGGGTGCGATGCGGGGTTGTTCGGGAGATGTAGCCTTGCCTTTCTTCACAACACCATCACCACCCTTCCGAGACTTGGTAGCCGCCACCTTCTCCTTGGGCAAAGGCATGGTGCAGGGCAGGCAGGTAGGGCAGCGTGGTAGGGCAGACAAGTAGGGCAGCGTGGTAGGGCAGGCAGCGTGGTAGGGCATCGTGGGTCGATGTGCGGCACGGGTCAATGGGTCCTTGCTGGGGTCACGGTGGAGAGTGGAGGAGGCACCACGGGCAGTCTCTTTTTATAGGGGGTGTTTGACGCGGTGGTGCCACCTACTCGCGCGGTGTTGCCAGCAGTAGCACACCACTCGCGTAGACTCACGTTGGTTTCACCGTTACTCGCGTAGACTCACGTTGGTTTCGCATAGACTCGCGTTAATATCGCGTACACTCGTGTTTGTTTCACATAGACTCGCCACACATATTGTGAAATCCAGACCACCACGTGGGTACTCTCGTTTACGCGTGTTACACTCGCGTTACCCCGTGTTAACTCGCGTTAGGGTCGTGTTGACTCCTGTTTGACTCCTGTTAAACTCGCCTTTGGCAATATTGGTTGGTTGCATATAGTGTTGACTCCTGTTGTACTCGTGTAGACTCACGTAGACCCGCGTGGACTCGTGTAGACTCGCGATCATTAAATTTCTAAATAGTACAACGCGAGTGTCACGCGAGTCTACATGAGTGTCACACGAGTCTACAGGAGTTTATGCGAGTCTACGCGAGTCTATGCGAGTTGGCGTCCTACTCCCACTTGACTCTCCAAATTTCATGTCTGCATGAAATTTTTGGCCGCGTTCGCGAGTGTACGCGGTGTAGCGCGAGTCCACGCGAGTCTGTGCGAGTGTCGGCGAGTGTCGGCGAATTTGGGATAATCATTGGCGAGTGCAAAAATTTCATCACTCGCGTTGGAGTTGCGCTCCGACTCGCCAATGTGTGAACCTTGCTTTAAGATCTCAAAACTAATGGGGGTTTAATGTGAGGGAGAAAGCAGTCCAGAATTCCCCTCCTCCTCCCCCCCCCACTCCTCCCCCTCTCCCTCTCCCTCTCCCTTAAGGGGGGATGGGCCGGTTTTCTGGACCACTTTCTCCCTCATGTTTAGCCACATTAGTTTTCAGATGTTAATATGTTTGCCCCATTAGTTAGTCTATTTTAAGACCTTTCGCCCCATTTCTTCGTCAATATTTAGACCTTTCGTGCTATTTAGGTGACGATTTTTTCCCTGGCGAACGGTAGTGAGCCTGTATTTTTGGAAGAACCGGCCTTTGGCCGGGAAATGTTTTTACCGAAAAATGTACAAATTCATCTAGAAGGGGGATCTAATGGATGTTTTTTTAAATTTTATGGAGGTCTAGGGAGGAAACTAGAAAAATAATGAATACATGCAAAAATCGCCTAAAAAGTGGACCATCGGCCCTTAAAGCCTACTGTACCGGCGACGTGTTTTCCATTTGATTCTAGCTGTTAGAGGGTTTGTGGAGCTTAAGGGGAGACAGACCGTTTTTTTTGTTTTTTTTTTTTTGGTCTATTAATTCATATATTCCTTAGTTTTCTCGCTAGACCTCCATCAAGCTTAGAAAAACACTCCCTAGACAAGATAAATTTGTACATTTTTCGGGAGGAAAATGTCCCGGCCGGAGGCCGATTCCTCTTAAAATTTCAGGCTCGCTATCGCTCGCCAGGAAATAATCGACACCTAAAATGGTACGAAAGGTCTTAAAATTGACAACGGAATAGGGCGAAAGGTGTTAAAATCGCCATACAAAAGGGTACATCACACAGTCAGGAGTGCCAGCTAGTGGGAGTCTAACAGGAGTCACTAGAATCACTAGGAGTCATCGATTTTCACCGCGAGCGAGTGGGAGTCTAACAGAAGTCGTTAGAGTCACCAGGAGTCATCGATTTTCACCGCGAGTCCGAATTGTCCCCTACTCCTAGTGACTCTAGCTCGCACTCCTGACTGTGTGATGTACACTTTAAGGGCCGAATGTCTTATAATCTAAAATGAAATGGGGCTAAACATGAGGGAGAAGGAGGTCCAGAAAAACGGTCTGCCTCCCCTTAAACGAGATCTATAGTAGTAAAAAGGGTTAAGACGTGAGATAGCTCGATGCCTGTTAATTGCTGGAGGGGGCTTCTGAAACTGGGAAAAAAAAAAAAAAAAAATGAATAAAACGGTCTAATATTCACCGGTACTGAACGGGTAAATCTATTGTTCTTTAATCTTTCCGCTCACTAAAACATTACGCTTTCCATGATGCAGTTGGGTCGAGTACATGATTAGATTGATATCCAAAATTCGAAAATGGATATTAATCGTGATCGTGTATTCAACCTTTAAGGAGAGATTTCCACTTGCGATTTTTTTTTTCTGGACCCCTTTCTCCCTCATGTTTAGCCCCATTGATTTTGAGATTTTAAAACATTCGCCCCATTTATATAAAAACTTTCGCCCCATTTCTGTCAATTTTAAGACCTTTCGTGCCATTTAGGTGTCGATTTTGTCCTGGCGAGCGAAAGCGAGCCTGTAATTTAAGAAGAATCGGCCTTCGGCCGGGACATTTTTCTACCGAAAAATGTACACATTTATCTACCGAAAAATGTACACATTTATCTTGAAAGGGGGTCTAGGGGGTGTAATTTTAAGCTTGATGGAGGTCTAGGGAACTAACTAAAAACCTCCCTTTACCTGTGTTGGTGGTGTAATTAGTTTATTCAGGTGCATTGGGTTCATTAGTTGATGATTAATGTTAAGAACGGAGTGTTAACCCTTTGAAGCTCTGATGCGTTTTGGCAGATTATTTTGGCTGTCACTAGATGATTGTATGCAGCTTAGGAAGGATCTGTGTGTATTAAAAGGGTAAATACTGTCTCAATCAACCCTTGGACTTCCATATACCGTTACTAATCTGAATAATATCGTATAAGAGTAGCCAGAAAACGGAACAGAAACGCGTCTTGGAGCTTGAAAGGGTTAATGCTAGATATTACTATACTCTCTCTACATCACGTGACCCAGAATTATATCTTGGTGGCTTTACTTAAGGGGGGTCACCTGTTTTGCTTCTGTCCTTTTCTATCTTTCTCTGGCTTGTACCCATTTGGCCCCATTCAGCCTACTGTTTTAAGACGTTTATCCCCATCCAGGTGTCAATATTTTACTGTTGAGCGGTAGCGAGCCAGCATATTTTTTATTTTTGTTTGACAGCAAGCTAAATTTGTACTTTTATCGATAGAAAAATGTCTCCGGCGAAGCCGGATTTCTTCATAATTATAATGCTGGCTCACTATCGCTCGCCAGGAAGAAATCGACACCGAGATGGGGATAAACGTCTTAAAATAGTTGGCTGAATGGGGCCGAATGGATACAAGTCAGAGAAAGAGAGAAAAGGACAGAAATAACAAAAAGCAGGTCACCCCCCTTAAGAGAGATTTCCACTCGAGGGACTTTTTTTCTGGACCCCTTTCTCCCTCTTATTTAGCCTCATTATTTTTTAGGTTTTAAGAAGTTTCCCTCCATTAGTTTGGCGATTGTAAGAAATTATGCTTCATTTCTGTCAATTTTAAGACATTTCGTACCATCTAGGTGTCAAAGTTTTCCTGGCAAGCGATAGCAAGCCTGTAATGTAAGAGGAAAAATTCACAAATTTATCTTGTAAAGGGGTCTAGGGGGTGTAATTTAAAGCTTGATGGAGGTCTAGGGAACAAACTAAAAACCTCCCCTTAAGTGACCACCTACCTACCAGTCTACCAACCAATCTATCTAACTATCTACCATCTACCAATTAATCTACCAACCCCACCTACAAGTCTACCTACCAATCATCCAACCAATCTACCAACCAATCTACCTGCCAATCTACCAACCACCTTACCTACTAACCTAGCTACCATCTACCAACCCACCTGCCTACCAGTCTACCAACCATCTACTAACCAATCTACCAACCTACCAATCTACCCTGCCACCTACTTACCAACCTACCCACCATCTACTGACCAATCTACCCTGCCACCTACCTACCAACTTACCCACCACCTACTAACCAATCTACCAACCCTACCAGTCTACCCACCAACATACCTACCTACCAATCTAACCACCATCTACCTACCAACCAGTGTACTAACCAATCTACCCAGCCACCTACCTACCATCCAGTCAACCTACCAACCAGTCAACCTACCAACCAGTCAACCTACCAACCATCTACCTACCAACCAGTCTACCCACCAACATACCTACCTACCAATCTACCCACCATCTACCTACCAACCAGTGTACTAACCAATCTACCCAGCCACCTACCTACCATCCAGTCAACCTACCAACCAGTCAACCTACCAACCAGTCAACCTACCAGTCTACCTACCAACCAGTCTACCCACCAACATACCTACCTACCAATTTACCCACCATCTACCTACCAACCAGTGTACTAACCAATCTACCCAGCCACCTACCTACCAACCAGTCAACCTACCAACCAGTCTATCTACCCACCATCTACCTACCAGTCTACCTACCAACCAGTCTACCCACCAACATACCTACCTACCAATCTACCTGCCAGTCTACGTACCAACCAGTGTACTAACCAATCTACCCAGCCACCTACCTACCAACCAGTCTACCTACCAACCAGTATACCTACCAACCAGTCTACCTACCAAACAGTCTACCCACCAACATACCTACCTACAAACATACCTACCTACCAATCTACGTACCAACCAGTGTACTAACCAATCTACCAAGCCACCTACCTACTAACCAGTCTACCTACCAACCAGTCTACCTACCATCCAGTCTACCTACCACCCAGTGTACTAACCAATCTATTAAACAATATACCCACCACCTACCTACCCACCATCTACTAACCAATCTACCCAGCCACCTACCTACCAACCAGTCTTATATACCTACCAGTCTACCTACCCACCACCTACTAACCAATCTACCCAGCCACCTACCTACCATCCAGTCTACCTACCAACCAGTCTATCTACCTACCAGTCTATTTACCTACCAGTCTATCTACCTACCAACCAGTCTATCTACCTACCAACCAGTCTAACTACCTACCAACCAGTCTACCTACCCACCACCTACTAACCAATCTACCCAGCCACCTACCTACCATCCAGTCTACCTACCAACCAGTCTATCTACCTACCAGTCTATTTACCTACCAGTCTATCTACCTACCAACCAGTCTATCTACCTACCAGTCTATCTACCTACCAACCAGTCTATCTACCTACCAGTCTATCTACCTACCAACCAGTCTAACTACCTACCAACCAGTCTACCTACCCACCACCTACTAACCAATCTACCCAGCCACCTACCTACCATCCAGTCTACCTACCAACCAGTCTATCTACCTACCAGTCTATCTACCTACCAACCAGTCTACCTACCAACCAGTCTATCTACCTACCAGTCTATCTACCTACCAACCAGTCTACCTACCAACCAGTCTATCTACCTACCAACCAGTCTACCTACCGACCATCTACTAACCAATCTACCGAGCCAGCTACCTACCAAGCTGTGTCAGTGTTAGTGAGGACAGTAGTCACCCCACAAACTCCTTTTATGGTCAATTGTCACCCACAGTGAGCTCTTAGTGTGCTGGCCTTCCTGCTCTCACTCTCTCTCTCTCACACACACACACACACCCACACACACACACAGACACATACTCACACACTCTCTCTGTCTATCTTATTTGTATCTATGTCTACCTCTATTTCTCTCCATTTCACACTCTCTCTCTCTCTCTCTCTCTCTCTCTCTCTCTTGGACCAACTATTTACAAGTAATAAGACTGCGAGTAACCAACTTCACTTCTAAACTCAATTAATGAAATCAACAAATACACGTGGCACTCCAAGGACTCGAACCTAGGATACTCACACCGAAATTCCGCGCACTTATGCATTACGCTATCAAGACAGTTAAAGAAATATGCACAAGCCTACGATTTATTATGCAGTTTCGAATCTTGCATATTAATCTGAGCATGTATATATATATTTCAACTGCGCTATCGCTATCGCTCGCCATGAAAAAATCGACACCTAAATGAAAACGAAATGGAGCTAAAGGTGTTAAAATCGCCAAACTAATGAGTCGAACGTCTTAAAATGTCAAAACTAATGGGGCAAAACATGAGGGAGAAAAAGCAACTACCTCCCCCTTAACGTATTTCCGGTATCATTTCCGAGATTTGCTGTCCTGGTCTCGGAAACTGACCGGGGACGGATCAATATACGTGGCTGATATATTGACAATGTTAAGGGAGATGGGTTTATTTTTAAGTCGATTATTTCATGTATTTATTATTTTTTCAGTTTCCTCCCTAGACCTCCACCAAACTTAAAACAATATCCATTAGATCCCCCTTCTAGATTAATTTGTTCATTTTTCGGTAGACAAATGTGCCGGCCGAAGGTTGGTTCTTTCAAAAATACAGGCTCACTTTCGTTCGCCAGAAAACATAAATAAAATCGACACCAAAATAGCACGAAAGGTTTTAATATTGACAGCAATTTGGAGAAAGGTCTTTAAAATCGACAAATTAATGGGGCAAGCATCTTAAGATCTGAAAACTAATGGAGCTAAGCTTGAGGCACAAGAGGGCCCAGAAAAACGACCCATCTCCCCTTAATAGCATAAATTGTCAAAACCAGTGTTGTGGAAAAATCGCTTCTGTGACATCTCTCTCTCTCTCTCTCTCTCTCTTCCCTTCCTGGTGTTGTATCCGTACGACCACATCGTTACAAGTTTATGTACAGTTAACTCGTTTTATCCGCGGAGTCTCGGAGATTGTAGTTATGCAATTACACTTTTTCAGGGTTAATGCAGGAAACAGTATCGCTTATATATTTCTCGATTTATTATTTTTTACATTTTATAAGGCAAAGTTTACCTCTTGTTATGTGAATTCTAGCGATATTCTGGAGATATGAGCCATTATAAAGAGCTGCTGTAGAGATTGTGCCGTTAGTCTAGCTATAATCGGCATTTATATACTGTACAATTGGGGGTATTAAGTGTTGTCATAGATGCCAGTGGTTTTCGCTCAACAAGTGTTATTGGTATCTTTATAGTTACTGGGAAAAGTGCTTATCCCTCAGTGTATTAGTCAGTGTCCGGAACTTTGTGAAATATCTGACAACACTTATTAACCTCGACTGTACATATAGTATATACATTTATTATCAAGCTTCAAATAAGCCTAACAAATATTCTTAGATTCTGCGGATTATACGAGTTGACTGTACCTTAAGGGGGTGACCTGCTTTTTGTTATTTCTGTCCTTTTCTCTCTTTCTCTGCCTTGTATCCATTCGGCCCCATTCAGCCAACTATTTTAAGACGTTTATCCCCATCTAAGTGTTGATTTCTTCCTGGCGAGCGATAGCGAGCCAGCATTATATTAAGAAATCCGGCTTCGCCGGACACATTTTTCTATCGAAAAATGTACAAATTTAGCCTGCTGTCAAACAAAAATAAAAAATATGCTGGCTCGCTACCGCTCACCAGTAAACAATTTACACCTGGATGGGGATAAACGTCTTAAAACAGTAGGCTGAATGGGGCCAAATGGATACAAGGCAGAGAAAGATAGAAAAGGACAGAACCAAAACAGGTCACCCCCCTTAAAGCAGAGTTGCCATATACAGTCCGCTAGATAATAAATAAATGCCGATAATAGCTAGAATAAAAAAACAAAACAAAAGGAAAGTGGGGATTGGGCTTGAGTATATAGATAGATAGATAGATAGATAGAATAACGGCACAATCTCTACAGCAGCTCTCTAAAATTGCCCATATCTCCAGAATATTGCTAGAATTCATATAACTAGAGGAAAACATATAGGACACATATTATGTTTTCATGGACAGTACAGCGCATAGTATTATGTTCTTATATCCATAACAGTATTATAATCATTTTCAGCATATTTCCCTTATATGTTCTACCACGAACTATGTCCTTCAAATTGCTTAATCATCATAATTGTCTTATCTGTTCTTCCAAAAAGTATTTAATTCATATTACTTATTTGTTTCTCTGTTAACAAGTCATTTAAAACTTGAGTAAAGTAAAATTGTAAATGAAACTTATATGAATAAAGTAACTATAAATATTAATTGGATGCAAAACAACACCTGGGGCGCGTTCGGTAGACCTATCGTTTAGGGCCGATAGCTCTAGCGAACGCGATAGCCGCCGATTCGACGAATCGGCGATCGAAAACGATTGCTGTTTTAGCTATCAGAGCGATCGGTCCTCGGAGGTCGATCGAATGATCGACGAGAATGTAAACAAACCATTTAAAGTTATTATATTGCTAATAATATAGATTGCGTATCGTGTTTCCCCTTCTTGAATACAATTTATGTAAATATTAAACACACTACGAAAAATAGGCGAAAAATAAACAATTCTTGTTGCGATGTCTTCTTCTTCTTCTTCTTTCTTGGGTCAAAGGGCTATTGTTATTGTTTACAAAGCTCTGGCAGACCGATCGGCGATCTGTGTCGTTCGGTAGTGAAATCGAAACACCGTTCTATCAAGCGCTATCAGACGAATCGGCGATAGGTTTACCGAACGCGCTCCAGGAGTCACATACATTTTATTTTGACACACAAAATACGACATAGAAATGTTCACCATAATCGACGAATCACCAAAGAGTGTTACAAGAGTTAACATGAGTAACGAAGAGTTATTCAGAGTCAAACACGAGTGTACATGAATACACGTATGTACACGAGTCTACACGTATTTAGGCCACACTCGTGGCACGGCTCAAAAATGTCATGCATGCATGACATTTTTGGACCACGCCACGAGTACCCTCGAGAGTGGTGAGTCCACGGAGAGTATATGTACACGAGTGTAACAAGAGTATACACGAGTGTTGAGGAGTATTGACGAGTCATTGCCGAACAGCAATATTTCATCACTCGTGTTGGACTCGGGCACCGACTCGGCTGTGTGAACCAGGCTTTAGAAGCTGAAAACCAAGAAAAATAGGACCACTTTTCCATGTAATTGTGACTGATACATACCAGGTACCAATATGAGGTTTATTTATCCATTTAAAGAACAACTACTGTCTTGTAAACATAAAACATGATACTATTTCATATTTTTTCACCAACCAACTTTACTTCTAAACTCAATTAATGAAATCAACAAATACATGTGGCATTCCAAGGACTCGAACCTAGGATACTCACAATGAAAGTACGCGCATTTATGAATCACCACGCTATCAAGACTATAACTGATATCATAGTTATCGTGAGTGGAAATGAACAAGAAAATTATATATTTTTGGTCGGGAGTGTAATGTGGGGTGATTGGCTTTCAGCGACGAAACCAGAAAATTATTTATCGATTTTCCTCGGTAGTGAGAGAAATTTTGACTCAATCTTTTCATTGGAGCTTGTTCCAATTTGCTCAGGGAAAAATATATGGCGCTAGGGCGACATATATAGAGCGGAATATGCCACTAGGTTGGGAGAGAGGTACCCTGACCAGGGTTCGAACCCACTTCTATCTATATCTATCTATATGCTCAGGCCCAATCCCCATTTTGGGGGTAGCCCACTTACCCCAGGTATATTTGGGAGAGTTGGGCACTGAAACCAGTCCGAATGCGAATGAAATGTGACTGTTTTTTAATTGATTACTTGTACTTACCTGTGTGTATCCTCACTACTCATTATGAAAACATGATTTAGAAAACATAATAATAATAATAATAATAATAATAATTCAAATATTTATCAAGTATTAATCATTGTAAAGTAATATTATAGTAAATGTTTTATCGCAGGTTGATCAAGTTCTCTCCGAAGTCTATTAAGTTTTTATCATTAAGTAAAGTGTCAGGTGATTAACTTTTAAAACGAGGGCCCTGGCTGCCTACTGATAGAGAAAGGTAAATAGTTAATTACCGAGGCAAACGAGATATTAAGAACACTAAGGGGAAATGGAGGAAGTGAAGGAGTGTGGGGGAGAAGAGGAAGGCGGAGGGAGGTAGGAAGGGAGGGAGGGAGGTAGGAAGGGGAGGAGGAACGAAGGGAGGGAGGGCGGTAGGAAGGGAGGGCGGTAGGTAGGAAGGGAGGGAGGGAGGTAGGAAGGAAGGAAGGGAGGTAGGAAGGAAAGGAGGGAGGGAGGGAGGTAGGGAGGAAGGGAAGAAGGGAGGGAGGTAGGAAGGAAGGGAGGGAGGAAGGAAGGGAGGGAGGGAGGGAGGAAGAAGGGGAGGGCGTACAAAGGAAACCTAGCAACAACATGTCTAGTGACCCCTCTAGGCTGCTTGTCCTCCAAAACACTGTGGATCAAGTGTCCAAACAGTGGTTTAGAGTGGGTAAGGGAAAATTGGAAAAGAACTCTTGCCCTGGATTTAATGTCCGTGGCAGGATTAGGAAGTTAGTAGGGGACAGATGGGTTAGTAACATAACAGTTATAAGTGATATTTCGTATATCTGGGAAAAAGAGAGTAACGTCTTAATAATATATATACGCAATAATCCTTGATGAATCTGAGGAGGGAATGAAATAAAGTTATTCATTTACAGACACAGTCACTTGCTGGTTTGATGCAAGATATTTGTCTAGGCGAAGTTTAAAAGAATCAACAGTGCTGCAGTCTATAACGACTCGGGGAAGCCCATTCCACAAGTTGACAACTTGTTTGAAGAAGAAATTCTTAGATTTGTGCGAGTTAAAAGATTTACCAATAAATTTTGGGACCGTTTCCCCGCGTGTAAGTAGACTGGTCGACAGTGAAGTACTTACTACAGTTCATATTGTCGATGCCTTTGATGATTTTGAACACTTGAATTAAGTCGCCTCGTAATCTGCGCTGGGTTAAAGGAAATAAATTTTATTCTCAAAGACGCTCCTCGTATGGTTTGTTCTTTAGGCTAGGTATCATTTTGGTAACTCTACGTTGAGCTCGTTCTAGCTTGTCTATATCTTTTTGGTAATAAGGGCACCAGGATTGAACGTAGTATTCCAGAAGAGGGCGGACTAAGGAAAAGTAAAGAGTTAGGATAACTTCTTTGGATTTATGCTCAAATGACCTGTCTATACAGCCAGTTATTTTGTTTGCCTTCTTAACAATTTCTGAACATTGTTGACTCGGTTTTAGGTTACTCGATATTGTTACTCCCAGATCGGTTTCTCTGTTTACATTCTTAAGCTGAGTGCCATTCATCGAATAGTTTGCTTTCTCATTTTGGTATCCGATATGTAGTACTTTACATTTATCCGCATTGAAACTCATTTGCCAAATTTGGGCCCAACATGACAACTTTTCAAGATTGTGTTTCATATTGTCAACTTGTTCTTTTGAGAGTACGCTATTTGCAATGTTTGTATCGTCAGCAAACTTTGAGATTGTACAGGTGAGGCCCTCATCTATGTCGTTGATGTAAATTAGAAAGATAATTGGTCCTAGTACCGATCCCTGGGGTACCCCGCTACTTACATTGGTCCATTTAGATGCCTTACCGTTTATTACTATTTGCTTTCTGTCGCTGAGCCAATTTGCTATCCATTTCAACACATCGTCATGTATTCCATGCGCTTTTAGTTTTAGCAGTAAACGTTTGTGGGGAACTTTGTCAAAGGCCTTTTGAAAATCAAGGTATATATATATTAAATCTTAGGGCCCCAGAGGGAGCCAGAACTTAAGAGGAGATGGGTCGTTTTTATTTGTTTATTTTTGTATCTTTTAAATATTGTACTAGTTTCCTCCCTAGACCTCCATCAAGCATAAAAAACACCCTCCCAAGACCCTCTTTTAAGATAAATGTGTACATTTTACGATAAACAAATTTCCTGGCCCAAGGCCGGTTCCTCCTAAATTACAGGCTCACTATCGCTCGCCAGGAAAAAATCGACACCTAATTAACACGAAAAGTCTTAATATTGACAAAGAAATGGGGCAAAAGGTCTTGTGACGCATGTCGAGTATGAGAATGCTGTACAGAACGCCCAGTCAGGCCCCACTCTCGCTAGGATCGTCAGGGCAGGAACTTTGGCTGTAGTCTGTGTAGAGTTTCCTAACTTAGTTTATGTGAGCCGTTGTACTATAAGTATTATAAATATGTATTTTGTTTTCATCTGAGTCAACGAGTTCTATTTTATATCATTAGTTATAAGTGTTGTGTGTGGGACTTATTGGTAATGATGAGAGGAGAGAGAGTGCGTAACGGGGGGAACAGTGAGTGCGCCACGCTGCAGGTAGGCCTAATTCCCTCCTCCCTCCTCCTTCTCAGCGCGTGGGAAATCCTTTGTCGATCCCAGATTGAGAGAGAATATTACGTAATGATTGCTAGTGGGCGGTCCTTAGTAGTTGGCGATATGCTCACTAGAGGGCCGAGTATAAAAAGGGAAGTCTAGCCGCATTTTCCTTAGAACTCATCAGGCAGAGCGACTTCTCATATCCCTTGCAACTATCCATATTCTTCCGACTGATGTGAACTTTCTCTACTCTCTGAACAGCCTATCTTCTTCCCTTCTCGACCCTTTATAACCTCAATGACCCCTTTGGTGCAGATTTAGTCAGCCAAAGTATTATCGCTTGAGTTCTCACGAGATAAGTGCCTGTTAGATAGCCTATTTTTGGAAGGGTTAACTAGAATAGGATTGATTGATGTTTGTTGCACTCGTATATGCATTTCCCTGTGTGCGATTATTCATGTTCCTGTTTTCTGCTGGTTTAGGCAATGCTAGACTGGGATAGGGTTTCTGAGTTGTGATTTCCTATGAGTACTAGGTTGCGGTTGAACCAGTACAATTGCAACGGAGACGTGGAACGCCTAGGTGGTCTTTCTGACTGTGTACCGTGGGGTTTAGCACTGTGTTGCGAGTGAGGGCTTTTGCCTCAGCCACCCAACACTGTGCTATCTCATTTGCTTGACTTTGAGAGGATCGCCAGGAGAGAACCAGATACTAGTGATCTGGATCTCTCAAGAGAGCATCCCGTCAATTAACGTAATTTGGCCGCACAGTCTTAAGGACCTCGCTAGGCTACGAGCCGCTTGCTCAGCCATTGTTTCCTAACCTTAGATATCCCAGCTAGACTTTGCTCGACCAGCAGATACAGCATAGTATTGAAGCTTCTCCTTATGTATATTATTGTTTATGCACTATTGATTTCATGTGTGGCACGCTTAGCTACTTCAGAGATTAGTGGCCCACGAGCACAATCTTAGTAGGCTATTGCCAGTGCATTGTCGGAGTACTTCTTCTTAATGTTTGCCATATCCTATTGCTTATTCTTATAATTCTTCTTATGTCAATTTAAAGCCTTTAATTACCAGTGAGTTATTCATTAAATTGCTGTTCAAAATCCGATACTTACTTCTTATGAGTATTCGAGAAGCATCTAACTTATCAGAAGATTCCTTGCTTGATGCTCGAGGACTATTGTTTAACGTAACGTAATAGTGCCGATCCGAAGTAGAGGGTGGAGGACTTCTTAAGTTCTTAGTTCAAGGGTGGATTACTTCGGCTTCGGCCAACACTATTCTTTAGTGTTGTAGTACTTTCTTCTTTGTTTGATTGTTGACCAGACTAGATAACTCCCGTCTTGTTATTAGTCTGTTGTGTGAAACGCTAGTACCGAGTTCTTGTATACCCCGTTATAGCAGATAGAACTCTGGAGGGTAGTGGCGTTTTTTGTTCGGCTGGCAGTACTCTGGGGTTGGGATCGTGTGTTTCCGTTGTGGCAGCGAGCCATACTCGAGTCCTGTGTAAGAGCCCTAGTGTACCCGAGTGCCCGGTCGTAACAAATGGCGACCTTGCTTAGGATTTTGTGAACAGTATAATTTTTTGCAGAGTTGTACAACATTTGTTTGTTCGTACTTTAGCGTACATATTGAAGAATATTTTTTTTTTGTAAGGCAATTAGGAGAGCATTTAAGAGACTCCAGTTAATTTAGTAATTAGTGCTTACATAAGGGAGTTAAACACTTTTGTCTCGAGAATTTTTTGTGAACTTCAGTATGTCGTGCCCTAGTACTGACGAGGAGCGAGAGATGCCATTTGAGGAGGTGCCGTTAGTAACTAGTGAGGAGGATGCTAGACTTTTTGTGAGTAAGCAGTACCATGTGACGGAGGAGAGGCTGACTGGGGTGAATGTTTATGGCTTGCACCTGATAGCCAAGGTTTTGGGCAGATCCAATGTAGGAGGGATGTCCAAGGGGGAGCTGATTTCCTGGGTGTTGCGTGGGCGACATGGGGTTTCGGAGGAGAGGGTGTTTGGGGGGGTTCCTCCCCAGATCCCCTCTCACTCGACTCCCACAGTGCCGTCCACTCAGTTGCCGGAGGTTAGCACTCTCCCACAGAGGGATGAGAATTGGAAGATTGGAGTGCCCTCGGGCGGTGCGTATGGTGGTTCCCCAGTTCTTGCCCCCCCTCCTTCAGTAGTGGCAGCTCCCTCTTCCTGCCTGTCTCCAGATATGATATTTAAACTTGAGATGGCTAAGATTGAGACGAAGAAGCATGAGATTGAGTCTAGGAGGCGTGAGAAGGAGATTGAGGCTGAGATTAGGAGACACGAGGCTGAGCTTAGATACGACTCAGAGAAATATTGTGCTCAAATAGATTTAGATAAGACTCGTGCAGAGTCGACAGGGACTCGGATGGGCCGTGAGGGCCAAGTAAGAGAACAGTCCTTGTCTCACTTAGTCAAATTGGTGCCGGCATTTAGTGAAACTGAAGTCACAGAATTTTTTAATCGTTTTGAGAAGAAGTGTAGGGAGCATAATTGGCCTGAAGAGAAGTGGGCAGCTCTAGTCTCCTCAAGACTTACGGGTAAGGGTCTGAAGGCTTATGATGCACTGCCTTTAGAGTCTTGCATTGACTACCCAGTATTGAAGAGAGCTGTCCTACGGGCATACGAGTTGCAACCAGAAACATATCGATTGAAGTTTCGGGGTGTTACAAAGACTAGGGAGGCGACCTTTCTTGAACATGCCCGGGACTTAAAAGATGCACTTACAAACTGGACACGTTCTGAGAAAGCTGAGACGGCCGAACAGTTGACTGAGCTGTTTCTGCTCGAGCAGTTTTATAAGTGTACTGGTGCAGATATGACTTTAACTATTAAAGAAAAGAACCCTAAAACTCTACAGGAGGCAGCTGAGATGGCTGACCTCCGGCTATCACTAATTCGTGGGTGCGGGTCTGCCCAGCGTAGTGAGGCAGGTAACAAGGGGCGTGATGCCCCACCCCCCCGAGTTAGTGATATACTTTATGCAAACAAGTACAAGAGCTATGATACCAAGACTGACCACAAGACTAGCACCGTCCCATTTAAGAAGGGGCCGGGCCCTTCCCAGTACCAAGGGAAGCCCAGAGGGGAGTTGGAGTGTTATCATTGTCATGAAAAGGGGCACTTTGCAAGAGTCTGTCCTAGCAAACCACCTACAGCAGCTGTGTCTTTGGCCTGCAACATTGGTGTGTCTCCGAAGTCTTCTGAGTTTGCCCGGGGCAGTTCGTCAGAGGCTGAGGCACAGCCAATGCAGAAGCACCTGGGAGGCTCGAACCCTGCTCAGGATGTTTTTTGCGACCATAGAGGACGGGGTTGCGTGATGTGGGCGGGGCGCAAGCATGGAGTAGAGGTCTTGCGTGATACAGGTGCTTCCCAGACTCTGATGAATAACTTGACTGGCTACCCTATAAATGCGGCTCGGGTGGTAGTGGTGCAGGGTATTAATGCAACTCGGTCATACCCGCTGGTGCGGTTGGAGTTGGAGGTGGATGG
>JBAKBP010031341.1:0-24547 GCA_037953745.1 Lithodes maja | reverse complement strand
GTTGTATGATAAGTCAATCACACTATTGTTGTATGATAAGTCAATCACACTATTGTTGTATGATAAGGCAATCACACTATTGTTGTATGATAAGTCAATCACACTATTGTTGTATGATAAGTCAATCACACTATTGTTGTATGATAAGTCAATCACACTATTGTTGTATGATAAGGCAATCACACTATTGTTGTATGATAAGTCAATCACACTATTGTTTCCCACGGTAAAATAGTAGAGATGTGATCCAAATATGACCTTTAAGGGGGGTCACCGGCCTTTATTATCTGGCTCTCCTTTTCTCTCTTTCCCTGGCCTGTATCCATTCGACCCCATCCAGCCTACTGTTTTAAGACGTTTATCCTCATCCAGGTGTCAATTTATTCCTGGCGAGCGGTAGCGAGCCAACATTGTATGGAGAAATCCGGCTTCGCCGGAGAAATTTGTCTATCGAAAAATGTACAAATTTAGCCTGCTGACAAAAAACATTACACAAAATATACCGCTCACCAGGAAAATATCGACACCTGGATGGGGCTAAACGTCTTAAAACAGTAGGCTGAATGGGGCCGAATGGATACAAGCCAAAGAGAGAGGGGGAGAGAGAGAAAATAAAGGAGGTGGGGTCCCTTACGACAGAGGTTATGTGGAGGACAGCAAGAGAGACAGGGAAGCCCTCGACTCAGCTCAATTACTGACACATACAATTACTGACACATACAATTACTGACACATACAATTACTGACACATACAATTACTGACACATACAATTACTGACACATACAATTACTGACACATACAATTACTGACACATACAATTACTGACACATACAATTACTGACACATACAATTACCGACACATACAATTACCGACACATACAATTACCGACACATACAATTACTGACACATACAATTACCGACACAAACAATTACTGACACATACAATTACTGACACATACAATTACTGACACATACAATTACTGACACATACAATTACTGACACATACAATTACTGACACAAACAAGTACTGACACATACAATTACTGACACATACAATTACTGACACATACAATTACTGACACATACAAGTACTGACACAAACAATTACTGACACATACAATTACTGACACATACAATTACTGACACATACAATTACTGACACATACAATTACTGACACATACAAGTACTGACACAAACAATTACTGACACATACAATTACTGACACATACAATTACTGACACATACAATTACTGACACATACAATTAGTGACACATACAAGTACTGACACATACAAGTACTGACACATACAATTACTGACACATACAATTACTGACACATACAATTACTGACACATACAATTACTGACACATACAATTACTGACACATACAATTTACACTTCAAAGAAACACTTTTAATGTCCTGGATTGCCAATTTGACTTTTATTTCCGGCTCATATTAAAAGTCAGTCTCTCTCTCTCTCTCTCTCTCTCTCTCTCTCTCTCTCTCTCTCTCTCTCTCTCTCTCTCTCTCTCGGAAAGAGATCTTGAAGGGGGGTCTAGGGAGTGTTTTCCTAAGCTTGATGGAAGTCTAGCGAGGAAATTAAGAAATATATGAATACATTAATTAATAGAAAAAAAAAGAAAAAAAAAACCCATATCAGACCAAAAGACGAGACAGGCGATGGCACTGTGGATAGCGTGTTAGACTGTGGACCAAATGGACGTAATTCCATACTTATCCAAATGTCTTTATTATTTTTTCCTTAGGTGATCTGATAATTTCCGCAGTTCTACAAATACATAAATACATGAATACATACAGTATATCCAGCTGTAACAAAATAATAAATAAATAAATAATATAAAAGAATATAAATACATGAATACATAGAGTATATCCAGCTGTAAAAAAAATGGGGTATGTGCCTGAGTGTGTATGTATATATATATATATATATATATATATATATATATATATATATATATATATATATATATTATATATAGTATATAAATAACCAGCAAAACACAAACAAGAACATAAAACTCACCACTTGGAACTAATGGTGAAATAATATAACATATATAAATATATGGACAGACAGACAGCCAGACAGATAGATACAGATTGACCGATTGATTGACAATATACAATAATAGATAGATATATGCTTACTGATCACAGAGTTGCATGGTAAACCTCAAATCTTTATGATCCACATATTTAGTATTGGCTCTGTCTTGAGTCGGCTCCCCCCAATTAATAGATTATGGGACTAGAGGTACAGTTGAGGGGATCATAAAGAATATTATATAGAAAAGAGAAGATAGGAGAGAACCCCCGAGGTAATCCCCCCCCCCCCCCCCCCCCAGGTCCTCAATATTAAGACTGTTCGTGCCATTTAGGTGTTGATTTTTTTCCTGGTGAGCGATAGCGAGCCTGTGATTTTAGAGGGAACCGGCCTTCGGCCAGGGCATTTTTGAAAAATGTACACATTTATCTTGAAAGGGGGTCTAGGGCGTGTTTTTTTAAAGCTTGATTGAGGTCTAGCGAGGAAACTCAGAAGTATATAGAATAATAAACACATATATACCGGTAGACCCTAACACCAAGCAGTAACTCCTTAAAGCCAAACTATATATGAGTTGACGAAGGAAACTGTAGACTTCAAATAACCCATGTCTATTACCTTGTAGGGGCTCTAATTTACCACACATATATACTGTACTGTATACCAGATGATATATGACCCATCCACCACCCCAAAAAAAAAAAAAAAAAAAATATAAAAAATAAATAATGAAAACAATGAAGCAAAACAAACCGAAAAAATAAATAAAAACAAAATAGACGTTTCATCCATGTTATGATATTGACATTTTCAAACACTTGATAGGTATCATCAGCAAGTACAAGCTTCGAGCATATGAACACATTTGACATATATTGGAGTTATAATTAGCACTGTATTGAATGGAAACATTTCATAACATATTTAGTTCGGCAGCCTTGACAAAAGTGCAACTAGGTCACCTATAAATATAAGAAGGAAAATATAATGAGAGAGAGAGAGAGAGCGAAAGAGATTTAAATTGATTTACACAGCTACACAGATCTTACGATCCCTGCGAGGTGGCCAGGACTTAATCCTAGTAGAGATAGTAACCCTAAGAGAAAGTGGAAGGAAAGGATAGCAAAGATGAAGGATGAGAGAGAGAGAGAGTGAGACCGAGTGAGAGAGAGCGAGACCGAGTGAGAGAGAGCGAGACCGAGTGAGAGAGAGCGAGAGAGATGTAGGATGTAGAAAGTGTTATAATATTGTACTCACCTCTAACGTAAAGACTGACCAGGTTACTAAAGGCGGTTCCCACAGAGCTCTCGGCCACACACTCATATTTCCCACCATCCTCCTCTGTACTGGTGCTGATCTCAAGGCTCCCTGCAAGTAAACACAATATAATGAATTAATTACATGTCTTATTTGCAATTAAACATTATATAATTAATTAATTACGTCTTATCTGCAATTAAACACAATATAATGAACTAATTAAGTCTTATCTGCAATTAAACACAATATAATGAACTAATTACGTCTTATCTGCAATTAAACACAATATAATGAACTAATTACGTCTTATTTGCAATTAAACATTATATAATGAACTAATTAAGTTTTATTTGCAATTAAACATTATATAATTAATTAATTACGTCTTATCTGCAATTAAACACAATATAATGAACTAATTATGTCTTATCTGCAATTAAACACAATATAATGAACTAATTACGTCTTATCTGCAATTAAACAATATAATGAACTAATTACGTCTTATTTGCAATTAAACACAATAAACGTAATTAACGACCCGTCTTTTTATAACTATACACACGATCTTGTCAATGCAAATAGTGTATGGCATTATACGTTATTAAGGGAGCCCACCTCGCTTTTTTTTTATCTTTCTCTCCTTTTAACTCTTTCCCTGGCTTGTATCCATTCGGCCCCATTCAGCCAACTGTTTTAAGGGGAGGTATTTAGTTTGTTCCCTAGACCTCCATCAAGCTTAAAATTACACCCCCTTGAGTCCCTTTCAAGATAAATTTGTAAATTTTTCGGTAGAAAAATGTCCCGGCCGAAGGCCGGTTCCTCTTAAATTACAGGCTCGCTATCGCTCGCCAGGATAAAATCGACACCTTAATGGCACGAAAGGTCTTAATATGGGGTGAAAGTTCTTAAAATCGCTAAACTAATGGGGCAAAAGTCTTAAAATCTCAAAAGCAATGGGGCTAAACATGAGGGAGAAAGGGGTCAAGAAAAAAATCCCTCAAGTGGAGATCTCCCCTTAAGACGTTTATCCCCATCCAGGTGTCGATTTCTTCCAGCATTGTATGGAGAAATCCGGCTTCGCCGGAGACCTTTTTCTATCGAAAAATTTACAAATTTAGCTTGCTGTCAAAACAAAAATATCAGAGTATCAAGTCTATCAGAGTGAGAGCTGAGCAATCTCTGCCATACCCATAGCTTACTCTGACTGTTCCTTTTACTTATATATTTTCTAGATCTCAAGTGACGACGTCTCTTCCCAATCTACCAAGATTGGAAGCCAAAGCGTCACATTTTTCCTTTGCCCCTCAACTTTCTCTTCATAATTGCTGAGGGGCACAGGGCCCTGGGTGGGGCTTTGGTTTCCCGGGCGTTTCCTCACCCTCCCCAGCTCCCCGCCATGGAGTGGCTTCGGTCACCCAGGCTTTATTGTGGTCGGCAGGGAGGGTTCTGTGGGGGCACTCGGTTATGGCCTTGGCCTTGCTCGGGGCCTTGCGGCTGTTCGGCCAGGCAGCTTGGGGAACAGCAACAACAACAACAACAAAAATATACTGTATATATATATGCTGGCTTGCTACCGCTCACCTGGAAAATATTGACACCTGGATGGGGGTTATGAGAGGTTAGGGGTTACGATTGAACGGACTATAGTGCGCGAGCAGACTGTCACAACCAGGACCAATTGTTCACTATAATCGATTATGGTCGTGATTACAATGGAGTATAGCGAGCTGGGTGGCGGGTTTATTGTATTGAGGGGTCATGGGTCGTTTTTCTGGTCCCCCATCTTCTTCCTCATGTTTAGCCCCATTAGTTTTCAAATTATAAGACGTTCGACCCAATCATTTGACGATTTTTACCCTATATCGTTGTCAATTTTAAGACCTTTCGTGCCATTTAGGTGTCGATTTTAGCCTGGCGAGCGATAGGAACCCTACCTTCTACACCGGTCACATATACACCAACCCTTCCCTTCCCTTACTCTGCCCACACAGCCAAGCACCTCATTAAGGGGGCAGTGGCAGGTTTTTTGAGCTATTAATTAATTTATTCATTTATTTTGTTTAGTTTCCTCGCTAGACCTCCATCAAGCTTAGAAATACATCCCATAGACCCCCCTTCAAGCTAAATTTGTACATTTTTCGGTAGACAAATGTCCCGGCCGAAGGCCGCTTTCTCATAAAATTACAGGCTCGCTATCGCTCACCAGGAAAGAATAGACACCTAAATGGCACGAAAGTTCTTAATATTGACAAAGAAATCGGGCAAAAGGTATTAAAATCGTCAAACTAATGGAAGAAACGTCTTAAAATATCAAAACTAACATGCTAAACACGAGGGAGAAGGAGGTCCCTAAATATCTTGTAGTAGCCCCTTAAGCCTGATAATAGAGAGGCCAGTCCGTCCAAGCCATTATCTGGAGTGACGGGTTGGTGTTTGGCTTCACAGACAGATGGTGTGTTAGTCCAGATTGATACTAGGCTTTGTATATCCTACACAACCATTGGATTACCTATTAACTAGTTTGGTCTATTACACAATATATATATATATATTGTGACGCACCCAGTGCGTAGCAACGCAACCTGATTGTACTCCTTGGTACTCCACTGTACCGCCGCGGTGCCGTGTACCGTGTACCGTGCTGGCTGCTTATATTGAGTGTGACAACGTATAACTATGTTCTTTGTATCTCTGCAAAGGTCTCGTCATGTGCTAACCAGTGGTGGGTTTTGTTTTAAGCCATGTCGAGACCTTCCATTTAATATGTAGTATCAATAGAGAAGTTGATAGATAAGACAATAGGAATTCAGAGAGAGAGAGTGAGTTAGACTTCAGAGCGAGAGGGTAGCAATGGTTGCCAGACGTATGGACCGGTTGGCAGCCCTGCGCTTATAGCTAGGTGCGACAGGGTTGGTAGTACATTGCCGCCTGCATATGCTGCCTGGGCTGCCCATGTTGTCGTACTGCACATTGCATGGAGGCTCGCTGTGTGTTCCATGATCAGGTTGCCTAGAACCTTTGAGATTCTAACATCCCTTGCTCTCTCTCCCAACTTCTCACGGTTGCACTCTTTCTCTCTGACGACATTACTCTCATTTCATTCTTCTCTCTATTTAAATGCATACCCTTCCCTTGAGGTCCTAAAGGAGTTTCAGCACTCACCTCTCGTATTACTCTTAGGACAAGCATATATTAACATGTATTAGATTTAAGGGGTTAATGTGAACAGCGATCTTCTTGATGAGGATAGTTGGTGAACGTTCTACATGTTCACGAGTTATATGCCCAGCTCATCATCCAATTTGTGACTAGACTAGTGCCATGTGTAAGAGCCCGACTATGCCCAGGAGTTGTCTGTAGAGGGGCGAGGACTTAGCCTTGATTTGCCTACCGAGCCAGGAGCGAGTGCAGTACCAGAGACTACAGCTCGCTCGTAGTGCCGGTATAGTAGAGTAACGTAATTTATCTGTCCTTGTGTTCTCTACAGTCTTTTCCTGGGTTCTCGCTTTCGGTGCTGGGACTCGTTGTTCCTGTGACTTGGCCTGCTAGCTAGAACACATGGGGATGATGAGTGGGTGATATCTTTATTTTACTATGCATTGCAGCTCTCTTTAAGTTTATGTATGTAACACTTTACAATACACATTACTCACACACAAGACAACACTATTAATACTTTCATGTATCAATTAACTGCACTGTCGTTTTGCTGCTGTTTCCAGAGTTCTATTGCGTAGGGCGCATACGGACTCAGAGGGGAGACAGAGTGAGAGAAGCGAAGTAGCCTATGCGGTAGTAGGCTACCGGCGCAGTACTGTTGCCTGCAACCTTTTAGTTATTCCAAGTATAGATTCATTATTACAATAAGTGACTACTATTTATGTTCCTTCCATGTGTATTATTAGGTATCTACTGGATCATGAACATCTTGTATGCTACATGCTAGTGCATGTTAGTAGGGGACAGTTATTCTAGTGCACGCGCTTTCAAGTAGGCGTGTACATTTGTCATTTAGCATTTCACTGTCATACCTTTAGCCTGCTTCTATTCTACATTATTAAAGGCTTAATATTAACGTAGTTTCTTGAGTATTGCATTTCTTTAGTAATAACGTAACCTATAAATGTCTGAGGGAGTTTAGCCTCATAGCCTACCCCTGTTGTACACTTTCGCCGAGTTAAGGTACCTCGTTACCATAGACGATAACTCTGTAGGGCGTTGGTGCTTTTGTTGTCTGGAGCATATAGTATTTGGGACTGGAATCGAGCGTGTCGTTGTCACATAAGCCATTTCTGTCCTACGATCAAGAATCCCGAATATGTATTGCCGATCCAGCCGTAACAAAATGGCGACCTTGCACAAGATTCAGTAGTATCCTATCACATGTTTTTTGGAGAACTATTCTATGCTACCTAGTAGAGCTGGCTAGAATTTTCTTGTATATTGGAGGAATTTTTATTGTGTCATTATTGTATTGGTGGACTTGCAGATTGTTTCGTTGGGGGTGTCTAGAGTAGAGTCATTCAAGCATCTTTAACATTTTGTGAGTCGAGACTGCAATTAGTAATAAGCACTTCTTTTTTTTTATGAACAGCAATTGTATAACCAGCACTATGTCTAATGACTCATCATTTACGGGGGAGGATAACACGGTACAGCCTAGTAACCAGCAAGTACAACAGATGTTTAGGGAGGGGAGTGTTATAAGTGGAGAGAGGGATGCCCGGGCATTTTTGCAGACACCTTTGACCGAACAGCGCCTGCAGGCTATTGATTGTTACGGTCTTCGCTGTTTAGCCACGGTTTTGGGGCGGGACTGTCCTGACAGTTGGCCCAAGAAGAATTTGGTGGCATGTTTGTTGGGTGATGGCGATGGGGCGGTGGGTGGAGTGGGGTCTTGGGGGGTTCCCTCCAAGCCTCCATTCCACTCTACCCCTGAGCTGGGCCCTCAGCCAGCGAGTCTTAGCACGATGCAGCAGGAGGGTTCTCAAGGGCAAGCTGGCTTACCCGTAAACACGTCTCGGTGTGGATCCCCCATTTTGTGCTCTCCCCCCCCAGGCCTGTCTCCTGAGATGTTATTTCAGCTAGAACTAGCTAAGTTTAAGCTGCAGGAGACTCAGATACAGATACAACAGGCTAGTATAGAACGCATAGAGGTTGCTAGAATCCAAGCCAATCTGGATGCAACCAGGTACCAGGCTGAAATGGATGTCGAGAAGTCTAGAGTAGAGACCACGGGGCGTCATCTCGGTGGTGGGCACCGGGTTACAGACTCACTTTCGCATTTAATTAAGTTAGTACCCGCATTTGATGAGACAGCAGTGACTGAGTTTTTTGCTCGTTTCGAAAAGAAGTGTCGTGAGTATGACTGGCCGGAGGTTAAATGGGCAGCATTAGTTTCATCACGTCTAGTGGGTAAGGGGTTGAAAGCCTACGATGCACTGTCACTGGACGAGAGTGTAGTGTATGGACTGGTGAAGGAGGCTGTGCTCCGGGCCTACGAACTGCAACCCGAAACTTATAGATTGAAGTTCCGTGGCGTGAATAAGAAGAGCGACGTCAGTTTTATGGAGCACGCACGGGACTTAACAGATGCAGGTAATAACTGGTTTCGGTCCGAGCACGCAGAGTCGGCTGAGGAAATTAAGCAACTTTTCTATCTGGAACAGTTTTACTAATGTACTGGAACCGATCTAACGCTGAACATTAAGGAAAAATGTCCCAAGACAGTAGAGGAGGCTGCCAAGATGGCAGACCTCAGATTATCATTGATTCGTGGTTGCGGTGCCACTCAGAGGGCTGAGTCAGGGCAGAAGGGGCGCTATACCCCACCCACCAGAGTTTTCGATAATAACAAATCCTATGACACACATAACCACACTAAATGCATTGCACCTAATAACACCTAAAAACACAAGCCTCTCCCGTTTACTAAAGGTCAGGCCCCTTCTTCGCCCGCACAAGGGAAGAAGCCCATTGGGGATGTGAAATGTTACAAATGTCAGAAGCTAGGCCATTATTCACGTGAGTGCCCTAGTAACACTCCCGCTAAGCCGGTGTCATTGGTTCACAGTATCGGTGTGTCTCTGAAGGCTGCAGCAACTGCCCGGGGTAGGTTGTCAGCAGCTGAGGCACACGCGGTAAAGAAGCGTACGGAAGGCTCGACACCTGTCCGGGACACTTTCTGTAGCCATCGGGGACACGGGTTTGTGAGCTGGGGGAGTGAACTACGGAGGGTTGACTTGCTGAGGGATACGGGGGCTTCGCAAACTTTGTTGAGGAACTTCACAGGGAAACCGATAAATGCGGCCAGAGTTGTTGTGGTGCAGGGTATAAATGCTACGAGGTCATACCCACTTGTGAGGTTGGAGTTGAGAGTGGGAGAGGTGTGCAGGGAGCTGGATGTAGGGATCGTTGAGTGTTTGCCAGTTGAGGGCGTCGACCTTCTTCTCGGCAACGACTTTGCGGTGCCCACTTCCGGGACTCCACCCTTAGTCGTTGCCGAGAGGGCGGCCGACGTGGATGGTGAGAATCGGGAATGGGTTGGGAGGTGCCAACAGGATGAGATGGCCTGTGTGGTAACCCGATCTCGCTCTGCGGCTCCTGCACAGCCTAGCACTCAACCTCGGGGACAGTGGAGGAAGGATCAGGAGAAGGTTGCTAAGGGCAGGAAAAGGGACATTGATTCTGCTGCACTTCTCGGTGATTCGGTACTTGGACCTATAATAAACACGGGAGTTGACTCTGGCCCAGATATGGTGTGTAACAAGGCAGAGTTAGGTAAGACTTCGCGTGAGGCAAGAGCTGTAGCGAGAGCCACTAAGGCAGTAGAGCCTACTAGCCGGGGTAATGTCTTATTACAAAACCATCTTGATGCATTGACGCCCAGGGACATTAGTGAGCAGCAGCTGCAAGACGCTAGCCTAGCTCGTTATAGCAATGGTGCCATAGAGTTGGAGGAAGATGGGGATGCGAAGCCGGGAGATTTCTTTAGGCTCAACAGGATATTGTACCGCAGATTTCTAGACCCCAAATCGAAGTGGGAGGGCGGTGCGAGGGTAGTAGACCAGGTGGTTGTTCCAAATAAGTATAGAGAGTCCTTATTGTGTCTGGCGCATGATGTGCCGGTGGCGGGTCATTTGGGGGTAACAAAAACATTGGCGGCATTGGGCAGGTTTTTCTGGTGGCCTGGGGTCAAGGCTGATGTCTGTGCATGGGTGGCTGGGTGTGCGACCTGCCAGACAACGGGGAAGCCTAACCAGACCATCCCGAAGGCACCTTTGTTTCCCATACCTGTCACCGGGCCTCCGTTCAGCAAAGTTGTAGTAGATTTGGTTGGCCCTTTCCCGCCTACTAGTAGTGGCAATAAATTCCTGTTGACAATCATGGATGTGGCTACGAGATACCCGGACGCATACCCCATGAGAAACGGCTCGGCAAAGGCAGTTGTTAAAAACTTATTATTGTTCTGTTCCCGTTATGGATTTCCACGTGAGGTGCAGTCAGACCAGGGGAGCAATTTTACATCCAAATTGTTCAAGCAAACCCTTCAGTTGCACGGTATATGCTCTGTAGTGTCGTCAGCCTACCATCCCGAGAGTCAGGGAGTCTTGGAGCGGTGGCACTCGACCCTGAAGAGTATGCTACGCTGTTACTGTGCAGAACATGACACTGATTGGGATTTGGGTCTGCCGTATGTTCTGTTCGCTGCACGTGAAGTCCCAGGAGAGAGCCTGGGGTTCAGTCCAAATCAACTAGTCTTTGGCCATAATGTGAGAGGACCTTTAAGTATGGTGAAAGAGATCTGGGAGGGCGAAGAGAAGCCGGGGTCTGTACTTAAATATATCCTTGAGAGCCGGGAGAGACTTATAGGTTGCATGGCAGCGGCAGGTAATAACTTGGTTAATGCACAGGCGGTCATGAAGCACCAGTATGACACCAAGGTGAAGCTTCGGGAGTTTTCGGTGGGTCAGGAGGTAATGTTGCTTTTACCTTTGCCTGGACACCCCCTTTCTGCCAAGTTCATTGGGCCGTATGTGGTGGCTAAGAAACTGTCCGACCTTGATTATCTCGTTGCAACACCTGACCGTAGGAAAAAACATCAGTTATGTCATGTTAACCTCATGAAAGAGTATGTGAGACGCCCCTCAGAGCCTCTCACTGTCCCTGTGCTGGCCTGCAGCGGCCAGGGTGGAGAAGGAGGTGGGGACAGTCATGCTGCTGAGGAGGATAGCTGGGACTGTGTCATTTCCGCGGAACAGTGGGCGGGGAATACTGAACAAGAGGCTAGGCAAGCTGTAAGTCACCTGCCTGAGCACCAGGGTGCTGCTGTCCTAGGCCTGTTCAGGTCATACCCCTCTGTTTTCGCCGAACACCCAGGTCTCACTACTCAGGTAACGCACGACGTGGACGTCGGTGATAATGTGCCCTTCAAGTCAGTGCCCTACCGTGTGCCCCCGGTAAAGTTGCCAGCTTTACGGGAGGAGTTAAAGTACATGGTTGAGAGAGGGATGATCACTGAAGGTTATGTGAAGTGGACATCACCCGTCACGTTGCAGCCAAAACCTGACGGCAGGGTGCGGTTCTGCATAGATTTTCGTAGGCTAAATGGCTTGACCACTACCAACCCTTACCCTTTGCCTCGAGTTGACGACAGCGTGGACAAGATGGGGAATGCAAAGTACCTTACTAAAATTGATCTTGTAAAAGGCTACTGGCAAGTACCCCTGTCGGACCGAGCTAAGCAAGTTTGTGGTTTTGTGGTAGATGGCAAGACCTACCAATGTAACGTAATGCCTTATGGGCTTAAGAACGCACCTGCCACGTTTCAGAACCTGATGAACGATATTTGTGACGAAATCCCTAACTGCACGGTCTACCTTGATGACGTGATAGTGTATGATGACAATTTTGAAAATCACCTAAGGCACTTAGAGACCCTGTTTGGGAAGTTGCACGATGCTGGGCTGGTGGTGAACCTGAGGAAGTGCGAGTTTGTAAAGGCTACTGTGCAGTATCTTGGCTTCGTGGTCGGGTTAGGCCGGGTGTGCCCCCCCCTGAGCAAGATACAGGCTATCAATATGTTTCCCAGGCCCACCACTAAGCGCCAGGTCATGCGGTTCCTAGGTATGATAGGCTATTATAGGCGCTTCATCCGGGGATACTCTACTGTCTTAGCACCGTTAACTGATCTACTGTCGAAGTCAGTGAAGTTCTGTTGGGCTGCGGAGTGTCAGAGGGCTTTCGACCTAGTCAAGCACCTGCTGTGTACACATCCGATTTTGAGAGCCCCAGACTTCTCCAGGAGTTTTCAGCTGGCGACTGATGCCAGCGGTGTGGGTGCCGGGGCAGTGTTACTGCAGACTGATTCCGAGGGCTTGGAACACCCAGTGAGCTTCTTTTCTCGCAAGTTTAATTCGGCACAAAGGAATTACTCGACTATTGAGAAGGAGCTTCTTGCTATCGTTTTGTCGCTCAAACATTTCGAAGTTTATGTTCCAGCCTACGGCCCGGTAGTGACGATTTATACGGACCATCATCCCTTGAAATTCCTAAATCAGTTTCACAATCGGAATATGCGGTTGACCAGGTGGTCCCTAATGCTCCAAGAGTATAATCTCAACATTCAGCATATTGCCGGGAGTGAGAACGTGATAGCAGATTGTCTATCAAGGGTTGATGATCCAGGATAGTCGTGCACGGTGTGTGGGTTGAGCAGGAGTAAAATTAGGCTATCATAACGCCGTCCAAAAAGATTATAAAACAATAAAATAAACGAGAATTTTTTTTTTTAGTTTTGTAAGTCTTTATTGTTGTAGCATGATGCATGCGATATTGTGTTTTATGTATAATTCACACTTCAGTTGTTGTGCACCTTTTGCAATTAGTGGCAGCTAAGGGTAGCAGGTCGGTTGGTTGCCTGTCAGATTTTGATAATGCTTCTAAGGTCGATTATCTAAAATCTTGGGGGGGCTGTGACGCACCCAGTGCGTAGCAACGCAACCTGATTGTACTCCTTGGTACTCCACTGTACCGCCGCGGTGCCGTGTACCATGTACCGTGCTGGCTGCTTATATTGAGTGTGACAACGTATAACTATGTTCTTTGTATCTCTGCAAAGGTCTCGTCATGTGCTAACCAGTGGTGGGTTTTGTTTTAAGCCATGTCGAGACCTTCCATTTAATATGTAGTATCAATAGAGAAGTTGATAGATAAGACAATAGGAATTCAGAGAGAGAGAGTGAGTTAGACTTCAGAGCGAGAGGGTAGCAATGGTTGCCAGACGTATGGACCGGTTGGCAGCCCTGCGCTTATAGCTAGGTGCGACAGGGTTGGTAGTACATTGCCGCCTGCATATGCTGCCTGGGCTGCCCATGTTGTCGTACTGCACATTGCATGGAGGCTCGCTGTGTGTTCCATGATCAGGTTGCCTAGAACCTTTGAGATTCTAACATCCCTTGCTCTCTCTCCCAACTTCTCACGGTTGCACTCTTTCTCTCTGACGACATTACTCTCATTTCATTCTTCTCTCTATTTAAATGCATACCCTTCCCTTGAGGTCCTAAAGGAGTTTCAGCACTCACCTCTCGTATTACTCTTAGGACAAGCATATATTAACATGTATTAGATTTAAGGGGTTAATGTGAACAGCGATCTTCTTGATGAGGATAGTTGGTGAACGTTCTACATGTTCACGAGTTATATGCCCAGCTCATCATCCAATTTGTGACTAGACTAGTGCCATGTGTAAGAGCCCGACCATGCCCAGGAGTTGTCTGTAGAGGGGCGAGGACTTAGCCTTGATTTGCCTACCGAGCCAGGAGCGAGTGCAGTACCAGAGACTACAGCTCGCTCGTAGTGCCGGTATAGTAGAGTAACGTAATTTATCTGTCCTTGTGTTCTCTACAGTCTTTTCCTGGGTTCTCGCTTTCGGTGCTGGGACTCGTTGTTCCTGTGACTTGGCCTGCTAGCTAGAACACATGGGGATGATGAGTGGGTGATATCTTTATTTTACTATGCATTGCAGCTCTCTTTAAGTTTATGTATGTAACACTTTACAATACACATTACTCACACACAAGACAACACTATTAATACTTTCATGTATCAATTAACTGCACTGTCGTTTTGCTGCTGTTTCCAGAGTTCTATTGCGTAGGGCGCATACGGACTCAGAGGGGAGACAGAGTGAGAGAAGCGAAGTAGCCTATGCGGTAGTAGGCTACCGGCGCAGTACTGTTGCCTGCAACCTTTTAGTTATTCCAAGTATAGATTCATTATTACAATAAGTGACTACTATTTATGTTCCTTCCATGTGTATTATTTGGTATCTACTGGATCATGAACATCTTGTATGCTACATGCTAGTGCATGTTAGTAGGGGACAGTTATTCTAGTGCACGCGCTTTCAAGTAGGCGTGTACATTTGTCATTTAGCATTTCACTGTCATACCTTTAGCCTGCTTCTATTCTACATTATTAGAGGCTTAATATTAACGTAGTTTCTTGAGTATTGCATTTCTTTAGTAATAACGTAACCTATAAATGTCTGAGGGAGTTTAGCCTCATAGCCTACCCCTGTTGTACACTTTCGCCGAGTTAAGGTACCTCGTTACCATAGACGATAACTCTGTAGGGCGTTGGTGCTTTTGTTGTCTGGAGCATATTGTATTTGGGACTGGAATCGAGCGTGTCGTTGTCACATAAGCCATTTCTGTCCTACGATCAAGAATCCCGAATATGTATTGCCGATCCAGCCGTAACAATATATATATATATATATATATATATGCTGAATATCCACAGGAAAGGAAGGCCAAATAAACACTGAGTCCCAAGCGCTTTCTAAGTTCACGTGTTGCTGTTACTGTCTTCCATATACAATATATATACAGTATATATATATATATATATTCCTAATGCAGGACCTTTCTCGTCTAATTTTTTTGTTATTGCTAAAATTATATTGAACCACAAACATTAGTTTAATTTCCTTACAATTTATGATTTTCTAATTAGTGGTTTAACCAATGGAAACAATCGTACAGCATCTACTTACTCATCACTGAATATTGACACTATTTTAGAATTATATTTTTTTTATTTTGCTCCAAACAATATTTATCTGGTTGATACTCAGCACAAGCATTAAACATGATAACTTGTTACATCCGTAGTACCATATTATACCATTAAGGGGGTAATTTTTTTTTTTTTTTTTTTTATCTCTCTCTCCTTTTCTCTCTTTCCCTGGCTTGTATCCATTCGGCCCCATTCAGCCAAGTGTTTTATGACGTTTACCCACATCCAAGTGTCGATTTCTTCGAGAGCCAGCATTGTATGGAGAAGTCCGGCCATATCTCTCTCTGTGTGTGTGTGTGTGTGTGTGTGTGTGTGTGTGTGTGTGTGTGTGGTGTGTGTGTGTGTGGTGTGTGTGTGTGTGTGTGTGTGTGTGTGTGTGTGTGTGTGTGTGGTCAACAGTGGGGTGCCACAGGGATCGGTCCTTGGACCTCTGCTATTTCTGATCCACATATCCGACATAAACAGACACGTCTAACACTCGTCTGTAGCTTCTTTTGCCGATGACACCAGGGTACTGAAGGAAGTTTCTTCAGTATCGGATGCCGAAAAATTACAAACTGATCTGGCATCACTTTACTCGTGGGCAGAGCATAATAACATGTCCTTCAACGACAACAAATTTGAGCATATACATTACAGTTCAGGGGGAATCAATTACAATGCACACACATTTGCAGCACCGGACGGTTCACATATAGACACCAAGGAGTATACAAGAGACCTAGGAATTACCCTCAGTTGTGACGGAAACTTTACCCAACATATACAAAATGTGGTAAAGAAGGCACGAAGCCAGGCTGGCTGGATCCTTCGCACTTTCCGGACACGTGAAAGGCTTCCTATGCTGACGTTATACAAGTCACTCGTGATACCATTGCTAGAGTATTGTTGTCAGCTGTGGAGTCCGTGGCGAGCAGGAGAGAAGCAGTCACTTGAAACAGTACAACGATCTTTCACCGATAGGATATCTGACGTCCGACATTTAGACTACTGGGCAAGGTTACGTGAACTCGACCTTTACTCACTAGAAAGGCGTAGAGAAAGGTACGCTATATTATACATCTACAAAATATTGACCGAAAAATCTGTAAATAACTTGAATATACGGTTTAGCATCCACCAACGACGGGGTCGGCTCTGCCATATTGAAAGGATATACCCCAGAGCAAGTACAAGAATCAAGACGCTCAAAGAAAACGCTTTTGCTATAAGAGGCCCACTCCTTTTCAATGCACTGCCCAGACACCTGCGTGACTCAACGGAACATAACCTTGAACGTTTCAAGAACCAACTAGATAAATTCCTACGGATAATACCCGATCAACCCAAGCTGCCACATTACCACCTCTGCGCTGCCAGCAACAGCATCATAGACCAGATGGCGAAGAGACGAGCAGACGGGTTATACTAGTGGCGGCGCATCAGCGTGGCCACGGGCAGCAACTACTGCCTGAAACTACTCGCCACAGGAACCACAGGGGGTGTGTGTGTGTGTGTGTGTGTGTGTGTGTGTGTGTGTGTTTGTGTGTTATTCACTTGCTTGTTTTCGTCAAGGGGAATCCACGCAATGCGAGCTAAGCTCATTATTATCGCGCCTCCTTAACTGGGAATGTATTGCGTGAAATGCATGTTAAGTGTTTATGTATCGTTGGAATGGCTGTGGATGTGTGTGTAGTCTGTATTTTAGCCAATTGGCGACATCTGGAAACGAAGGCTTAGGGTTAATCTGTATGGTACCATTCTCACTACGGTACCAGTCTCACCCGAAGGCTTAGGTTGACCAGTAGCTTAGGTGAACCATATGATACCCATCTCGCCTTGTACCATTTTTGCCAACCCCAGATGGGACGTCACAACGTCGTCCACTTATTCCAGGTACCTATTTACAGCTAGGTGAACTGAGGCTAACACATGAAAGGAGACAAGCCCAATTTGTCTCCGCCCGGCCGGGGGATTGAACACCCGATCCCTCGTGTGTGAGACGAGAGCGCTACCTACTAGGCTACGGGTGTGTGTGTGTGTGTGTGTGTGTGTGTGTGTGTGTGTGTGTGTGTGTGTGTGTGGTCTGGTGTATCTGAGTTTCACCAATCAACTTAAGACATCGCTTAGGTCGCCGGGGGCAGCTTGAGATAGATTGATGGGACAGACTGGCTGGCTGGTTCGCGACCCTCTGCCAGTAACCACCCTATCACCGACATCTCGCTCTCTCTCTCTCTCTCTTTGGCTTGTATCCATTCGGCCCCATTCAGCCTACTGTTTTAAGACGTTTACCCCCATCCAGGTGTCAATATTTTCCTGGCGAGCGGTAGCGAGCCAGCATATATATATTTTGGTTTTGCCAGCAAGCTAAATTTGTACATTTTTCGATAGAAAAATCCATTCGGCCCCATTCAGCCTACTGTTTTAAGACGTTTACCCCCATCCAGGTGTCAATATTTTCCTGGCGAGCGGTAGCGAGCCAGCATATATATATTTTGGTTTTGCCAGCAAGCTAAATTTGTACATTTTTCGATAGAAAAATCCATTCGGCCCCATTCAGCCTACTGTTTTAAGACGTTTACCCCCGTCCAGGTGTCAATATTTTCCTGGCGAGCGGTAGCGAGCCAGCATATATATATTTTGGTTTTGCCAGCAAGCTAAATTTGTACATTTTTCGATAGAAAAATATCTCCGGCGAAGCCGGATTTTCCCATACAATGCTGGCTCGCTATCGCTCGCCAGGAAGAAATCGACACCTGGATGGGGATTAACGTATTAAAACAGTTGGCTGAATGGGGCCGAATGGATACAAGCCAAGGAAGGAGAGAAAGATAAAAACAAAACAAAAGCCGGTGACCCCCCTTAAGGCGACCCTCCGGAATAGCACTCCCCAGTAACCACCCTTCTTTGGCAGTCGGGAACAGTGTTGCCAATTTAGCTACTTTCCCGCTAGATCTATATCTGTGCAACTCTCCAACCCAAGAGTGCAAAGTTACTCTCGGACTTTCTTCTATTAAACAGCTGAGCTCTGAAACACTTTCCCAGAATCAGTCTTTCCCTCTTCCTATGACTTAAATTGCTTCAAACTCCTGTGTCACTCTTTCAACTCTTGGGGAGGCACTCGCTGCTGGCAGTTCTGCTTTTTGCCTCCCTTACTCATAGAAAAAAAAAAAAAAGTATTTACTTCGATCTAGAGGCACATGTTTACATCTAGCGACATATATTATAACGATAGTGAGCCTGTAATGTTTGAAGAACCGGCCTTAGGATATTTTTCTACCGAAAAATGTAAAAATTAATCTACAAGGGGGATCTAATGGATGTTTTTTTTTTTTTTTAATTTGATGGAGGTCTAGGGAGGAAACTAGAAACATAATGAATACACGCAAAGATGATGGAGGTCTAGGGAGGAAACTAGAAACATAACGAATACATGCCAAAATCACCCAAAAAGTGAACCATCTCCCCTTAATGTCGCTAGATGTCAAATGTGCCTCTGAGTCTAGATCGAAGTAAACGCCTCTAGATCCAGCGGGAAAGTAGTTAAATTGGCAACACTGGGTCGTCTCTGGGCTGTTGTTGACATTGCTTTCATTTAGTCTAATGTTGACGTTTGATCCTCTTGCTTGGGTGTGTGTGTATCTATGTATGAATTATGTATCTCTGTCGTATGTGTGTTGATGTGTGTGTGTGTATCTGTCGTTCCCTTGAGCCATTGACCTGACTGACTTGAGAGGCGGAGAGAGTAATGGGCGTGTGTTGGTTTTCCTTGTTTTTTTTTTTTTTTTTTTTTTTTCTATATTCCAACTTACTTCCTCTCGGGCATAGGCTGAGAGCCTTAACATTCACCGCTTTACAATGAACAGTGAAGCCCGTGAGGTCTTGTTCCAGTCTAGGGAGTGAGACATGTGAACCACGTAGAGTACAACGAGCACCTGCCATCTTGCCTTCACATGAGGCACGGTGCTCACTCATGGCCCGAAACGACCCCATCTCTGAAGCCATCTCGTTCCCGTGCTTCACTGTCTCATCCCCTACACTCGGACTCTCACACTTACACACACACAACGCCACCTGTTGAGCAGATAACTCACTGTGTGTGTGTGTGTGTGTGTGTTTGATTGTTTGTTTTTCTTTTTTCTATATTCCAATTACTCCCTCTCTGGCATAGGCTGATAGCCTGTACACTCTACCGCTGAACACTGGTGATGGGCTGGTCTATCAGAGTGAGAACAGAGCGATCTCTGCCATACCCATAGCTTACTCTGACTGTTCCTTTTACTTATATATTTTCTAGATCTCAAGTGACGGCATCTCTTCCGTGGATTGACCTCCCAATCTACCATGATTGGAAGCCAAAGCGTCACATTTTTCCTTTGCCCCTCAACTTTCTCTTCATAATTGCTGAGGGGCACAGGGCCCTGGGTGGGGCTTTGGTTTCCCGGGCGTTTCCGCACCCTCCTCAGATCCCCACCATGGAGTGGCTTCGGTCACCCAGGCTTTATTGTGGTCGGCAGGGAGGATTGTGTGGGGGCACTCAGTTATGGCCTTGGCCTTGCTCGGGGCCTTGGGGCTGTTCGGCCAGGCAGCTTGGGGAACAACAACAACAACAACCGCTGAACACGGTGAGGCCCGTGAGACATGCGAAGCTTCACGGCTCGAAGCAACTCCATCTCTGAAGCCGCCTCGCCTCTGCGCTTCACAGTCTCATCCCCCACACTCGGACCCTCACTCTCAGAACGCCACCTATTGAGCATTTAACTCACTAGGCATTGCCCCCCTGCAGCATATATTTTGAATATGGTAATATTCATACAGTGCTATTTAATCAGGGAACAATGAGGGTATTTTTTTGGCATTTCGGTGTGCTGTGGTAATGCACTGATACTAGGTACAGCACAAATTCCATCCCAATAATATCTTCCCATTGACATAGTGGGATTCGAACCCGGGTCCATTGGATTACCAGTCCAGTGGCAAGACCACTCCGCCACACCTTCCTGTGTGTGTGTGTGTGTGTGTGAGAGAGAGAGAGAGAGAGAGAGTAATGGGCGTGTGTTGGTTTTCCTTCTTGTGTCCTTGTGTTCCGGTAAAAGATTGACAATGTGTGTGTGTGTGTGTGTGTGTGTGTGTGTGTGTGTGTGTGTATGTGAGAGAGAGAGAGAGAGAGAGAGTGAGAAAGAGAGAGTGAGAGTAGGAGAGAGAAAGAGTGAGATTGAGAGAATGAAGATAGAGAGATAGAGTAGCAGTGTGTGTAGCCGCGTGTGTGTAGCCGCGTGTGTGTAGCCAGCGGTGATATATTTTTACAGCGTGTTGCGACCAAGGAACTGAATTAAGGGGGTACTGCTTGGTTTTTGGTCTATAGGCCTATATCAATTTATTTCCTCGCTAGACCTCCATTAAGCTTACAAAAACACCCCATAGACCCCCTTTCAAGTTAAATTCGTGCATTTTTCGGCAGAAAAATATACCGGCTGAAGGCCGGTTCATTCTAAAATTAGAGGCTCGCTCACGCTCGCCTGGAAAGAATCGAGACCTAAAGGGCACAAAAGGTTTTAATATTGACAACAAAATTATGCGAAAGGTCTCAAAATCGCCAAACTAACGGAACGAACGTCTTAAAACTTCAAAACTAATATGCTAAACATGAGGGAGAAGGGGGTCCATGAAAAGCGAGTACTACCCCTTAATTCAATAAATATGCAACGAGTTTTCTTTGTTGGCTTGTTGATGACAGACGATGAGCTCCAAATACTACCAGAACTTCGCCAACCTACTCCACCAACCCACTCAACCACAACGGAAAATACTCCCAGAACTTCGCCAACCTACTCCACCAACCCACTCAACCACAACGGAAAATACTCCCAGAACTTCGCCAACCTACTCCACCAACCCACTCAACCACAACGGAAAATACTCCCAGAACTTCGCCAACCTACTCCACCAACTCACTCAACCACAACGGAAAATACTCCCAGAACTTCGCCAACCTACTCCACCAACCCACTCAACCACAACGGAAAATACTCCCAGAACTTCGCCAACCTACTCCACCAACCCACTCAACCACAACGGAAAATACTCCCAGAACTTCGCCAACCTACTCCACCAACCCACTCAACCACAACGGAAAATACTCCCAGAACTTCACCAACCTACTCCACCAACCCACTCAACCACAACGGAAAATACTCCCAGAACTTCGCCAACCTACTCCACCAACCCAGTCAACCACAACGGAAAATACTCCCAGAACTTCGCCAACCTACTCCACCAACCCACTCAACCACAACGGAAAATACTCCCAGAACTTCACCAACCTACTCCACCAACCCACTCAACCACAACGGAAAATACTCCCAGAACTTCGCCAACCTACTCCACCAACCCACTCAACCACAACGGAAAATACTCCCAGAACTTCGCCAACCTACTCCACCAACCCACTCAACCACAACGGAAAATACTCCCAGAACTTCGCCAACCTACTCCACCAACCCACTCAACCACAACGGAAAATACTCCCAGAACTTCGCCAACCTACTCCACCAACCCACTCAACCACAACGGAAAATACTCCCAGAACTTCACCAACCTACTCCACCAACCCACTCAACCACAACGGAAAATACTCCCAGAACTTCGCCAACCTACTCCACCAACCCACTCAACCACAACGGAAAATACTCCCAGAACTCCACCAACCCACTCAACCACAACGGAAAATACTCCCAGAACTTCGCCAACCTACTCCACCAACCCACTCAACCACAACGGAAAATACTCCCAGAACTTTGCCAACCTACTCCACCAACCCACTCAACCACAACGGAAAATACTCCCAGAACTTCGCCAACCTACTCCACCAACCAACTCAACCACAACGGAAAATACTCCCAGAACTTCGCCAACCTACTCCACCAACCCACTCAACCACAACGGAAAATACTCCCAGAACTTCGCCAACCTACTCCACCAACCCACTCAACCACAACGGAAAATACTCCCAGAACTTCGCCAACCTACTCCACCAACCCACTCAACCACAACGGAAAATACTCCCAGAACTTCACCAACCTACTCCACCAACCCACTCAACCACAACGGAAAATACTCCCAGAACTTCGCCAACCTACTCCACCAACCCACTCAACCACAACGGAAAATACTCCCAGAACTTCACCAACCTACTCCACCAACCCACTCAACCACAACGGAAAATACTCCCAGAACTTCGCCAACCTACTCCACCAACCCACTCAACCACAACGGAAAATACTCCCAGAACATCGCCAACCTACTCCACCAACCCACTCAACCACAACGGAAAATACTCCCAGAACTTCGCCAACCTACTCCACCAACCCACTCAACCACAACGGAAAATTGTCACAAAAATTGACGGAATAAATTTAAAAACTTATTAATACTGAAAAATGCTGCTTCTTATAACCTCCGTCTGCATTAAATAAATCTACTACCTGGCTATACGAACACACACACACACACACACATCTACTGTATATATATATATATTAAATCTACTACCTGGCTATACGAACACACACACACACACACACACACACACACACACATCTACTGTATATATATATATATATATATATATATATATATATATATATATATATATATATTAAATCTTATAATATTGGGACCACCTGTTAGTATTCTGTCATCACCCCATCTAATATTAAAGGATTAGGAATCATTTTCCAATAAGTTGAAGGTGATGTCGCTTGAAATAGCCTATTATTGATGATAGGGTATTATTACTTTGGTGACAGACAGTAATATAATGATACACCAAACATTACCCACCGCCATATTTACGGGTAAGGTAGTAGTAGGGTAGTAGTAGGGTAGTAGTAGGGTAGTAGTAGGATAGTAGTAGGGTAGTAGTAGGGTAGTAGTAGGGTAGTAGTAGGGTAGTAGTAGTAGGGTAGTAGTAGGGTAGTAGTAGGGTAGTAGTAGTAGGGTAGTAGTAGGGTAGTAGTAGGGTAGTAGTAGTAGGGTAGTAGTAGTAGGGTAGTAGTAGGGTAGTAGTAGTAGGGTAGTAGTAGGGTAGTAGTAGTAGGGTAGTAGTAGGGTAGTAGTAGGGTAGTAGTAGGTGTTACGACCGGGCACTCGGGTACACTAGGGCTCTTACACAGGACTCGAGTATGGCTCGCTGCCACAACGGAAACACACGATCCCAACCCCAGAGTACTGCCAGCCGAACAAAAAACACCACTACCCTCCAGAGTTCTATCTGCTATAACGGGGTATACAAGAACTCGGTACTAGCGTTTCACACAACAGACTAATAACAAGACGGGAGTTATCTAGTCTGGTCAACAATCAAACAAAGAAGAAAGTACTACAACACTAAAGAATAGTGTTGGCCGAAGCCGAAGTAATCCACCCTTGAACTAAGAACTTAAGAAGTCCTCCACCCTCTACTTCGGATCGGCACTATTACGTTACGTTAAACAATAGTCCTCGAGCATCAAGCAAGGAATCTTCTGATAAGTTAGATGCTTCTCGAATACTCATAAGAAGTAAGTATCGGATTTTGAACAGCAATTTAATGAATAACTCACTGGTAATTAAAGGCTTTAAATTGACATAAGAAGAATTATAAGAATAAGCAATAGGATATGGCAAACATTAAGAAGAAGTACTCCGACAATGCACTGGCAATAGCCTACTAAGATTGTGCTCGTGGGCCACTAATCTCTGAAGTAGCTAAGCGTGCCACACATGAAATCAATAGTGCATAAACAATAATATACATAAGGAGAAGCTTCAATACTATGCTGTATCTGCTGGTCGAGCAAAGTCTAGCTGGGATACATAAGATTAAGAGACAATGGCTGAGCAAGCGGCTCGTAGCCTAGCGAGGTCCTTAAGACTGTGCGGCCAAATTACGTTAATTGACGGGATGCTCTCTTGAGAGATCCAGATCACTAGTATCTGGTTCTCTCCTGGCGATCCTCTCAAAGTCAAGCAAATGAGATAGCACAGTGTTGGGTGGCCGAGGCAAAAGCCCTCACTCGCAACACAGTGCTAAACTCCCACGGTACACAGTCAGAAAGACCACCTAGGCGTTCCACGTCTCCGTTGCAATTGTACTGGTTCAACCGC
>JBAKBP010031340.1:0-24549 GCA_037953745.1 Lithodes maja | reverse complement strand
GTACTTGCTTGACTTCTCGCAGAAGATACATCCTTTGGCATACACCCTGCTAGTACTAGGGGCATCCCTTGATGCCCTCCTCCTGGGGTCGACGCTTGCTGATTCTATCTTGACACCCTTGGCAAGGATAGAATCCAGTGACTTCTTCATTGTAAAGAGACTACGACATTTACGGTGATAATGTATGTGTGGTATTCCTCCTTCTTCAAGGCCCTTGGCTGCTTCCAGGACTGGATCATGCTGCCTGATTTCTGCAGCCCTGAGCAATGTGTTCCAGGAGTCCAAATCCTGTGGTGACACCAGAGCATCGCTGTCATCATCAGAGCAGTGGATGATACAGTCGATCCGTGCTCTCTTCCTCGCAGATGGTTCCATCCTGCCGTCAAACAGTCGACACACACCTGCAAAAAATATCACCATTAAACCATGAACAAACAAACACATTACATGGAAACCACTCTACATATGTTTGCTCCTTCCAATAATAAATTATCCCCAAAATATAACCAAAAATCCCCAAATATGAAATAAACCCCTAAATATGGAGAAACTTGAAATACACATCGGAATAATTCTTGTAGAGAATCAAATAAGCTACAAGAGCTGTTAGAATATATTTTTCAATGTTCCCCATATTTAAGGATTTATTCTAGATTTAGAGGAAAATACCCAAAATATAGAGTATATTCCGAAATATGAGGAAATTTGAAAAATACCTAGGAACAACTCTGGTAGAGAATATAATTCTACATAGGTGTTCAAAGTTTCGCGATGATTGTGTGATGGATTTTAAAGAAAATGAGGAAAACGCCGAGCGTCACGCTAAAAATCTTTATTTTTGGGTAGCGCCCCTATTGCATCAAAAAAATTAGACTAAGCTACCAGTGCGAGAAGGCTATCATATCTTAATGTACTTACAGTCACTCTATAAACATTTTAGTACCATTCGTGTTTAGTCACCCCAGGTGGTACCGATATCTGGCCTGGCTCATGGACTACTAGTACAAGGCTTGTTTTCAAATACGCTCGTTAATTGCGTTCGTGTTACTATCGAGTTTTGACAAAGATTTAAATTTTGGAATACTTATAATATGTGTATATACATTTACCGTATAGTTTTGGAATACTTATAATATGTGTATATACATTTACCGTATAGTTTTGGAATACTTATAATATGTGTATATACATTTACCGTATAGTTTTGGAATACTTATAATATGTGTATATACATTTACCGTATAGTTTTGGAATACTTATAATATGTGTATATACATTTACCGTATAGTTTTGGAATACTTATAATGTGTATATACATTTACCGTATAGTTTTCGTTATTTTGGATTTGTTTCCTGTGTTCAATACCTAATCCTTATTTATATAAATACAATACGAACAATATTACATAGCATTATGAACAAGTGCACTTGCCTTCATAAATGTATTTACTATACTAGCAATCAAAATGGTAGGTCCCTGAATATTGTGATTTCGTATATTGTTATGCATACACACATACACACAATACTTCATCTTCCAAAGGTGTATCGTTTAATAATTGCATCAAGTAAAAAGAAAAGGTTACTGTCCCTCTATAAAAGGTTACTGTCCCTCTATAAAAGGTTACTGTCCCTCTATAAAAGGTTACTGTCCCTCTATAAAAGGTTACTGTCCCTCTATAAAAGGTTACTGTCCCTCTATAAAAGGTTACTGTCCCTCTATAAAAGGTTACTGTCCCTCTATAAAAGGTTACTGTCCCTCTATAAAAGGTTACTGTCCCTCTATACAGTATATCTTATTCCGAAATTTACGAGAAATTATTTTCTTTTTATCTCAAAAGCAAAAGTATTATACAACAACAGTTCGTTCCCTTCTTAGTTTCTATGTTTTCTTAGCCAGCATTTGCAAGGCATGGACAATTTATAGAAAACTGAAATGTAATAAGCGGGTTTGTGCCCTCACGCTCACTCACGCTCTCTCACTCACACACTCTCTCTCTATATATATGTCTGTCTGTCTGTCTGTCTGTCTGTCTGTCTGTCTGTCTCTAACATAGATAGATTTATATTGTAAACATATACAGGGTGTCCCAGGAGGAAAGAGCATAACTTTGGGAAATGATAGAAGAAAATATTCTAAGCCTAAAATGTTCTATAATAAATATTCCAAATCTCGACCGGTATTGAGATATTGCATGTTGAAAATGGTATTTTCTTCAGTAATTCCCCATAAGGCTGGCCTAGCTGTCCTAGTGCCTACCACACCTACATCTTTCTGCAATTATTTGACCATGTCATTATAAATATATTATAATTCTGTAAGTTGCAAAATGATTATAGATATATTAGCTCACTGTGGACCAGTTGGAAACTATTTGACATGGAAGAGTCCATTACAGTGATGCAGGGGAGGACACTACATTAAATCTTCAATATCTATTTAACGGTTTAGATTTGGACTTTTTGTTATAGAACAATTTATGCTTAGAATACCTTGTTGTATCATTTCCCAAAGTTATGCTCTTTCCTCCTGGGACACCCTGTATATTCAGAAAATAGATGGGGAAAATCAGTATGCAGGAGAATAAAACAGAAAAACATATATCAGTATATAACAACACCAACACAATTTGAGGTAAAAAATGAATTGAAGGGCTAGAAATTAAAGTTGGTCAAAACACAATGGAATACTTTTTTTTTTTTTTTTTTTTTTCTATGTGATTGAGGGAGGCAAAAGGCATAACTGCCTATAGCGAGTGCCTCCCCCATAGTTGAAAGAGTGACAGGGCCAAAATCAAGGGACGTTCGAGCCAAAATGCCTGGACACACGGAGTTTGAAGCAATTTAAGTCATAGGAAGAGGGAAAGACTGATTCTGGGAGAGAGTTCCAGAGCTCAGATGTTGAGTAGAAGAAAGTTTGAGAGTAACGTTTCACTCTTGGGTTGGAGAGTTGCACAGAGTAGGGGTGGGATTGAGTTGCAAGACGGGTACCACGTGCCCTACGTAAAGGAGGTGGTATGCACTGGGATAGCTCTGAGGAACACTGATTATTATAGTAGCGATAGAATAGCGAGAGAGATGCAACATTGCGGCGGAGACAGAGAGATTGCAGAGAGTTGGTGAGTGGACGGGAGTTAATGATACGAAAGGCCTTCCTTTCAACTTTGTCTAGGAGAGCGGTGTGAGAGGAACCTCCCCACACATGTGAACAATACTCAATACAAGGGCGCACTATGCCCCTGTACAGAGCAAGAAGCTGTGCAGGGGAAAAGAACCCCCTAAGGCGGTTGAGCACACCCAGCTTCTGGGAGGCTGCCTTAGCAAGACTGGTAATATGGTCCTTCCAAATGAGAGCAGAAGAAAAAGAGACACCAAGAATATTGAGAGAAGATGAAGGGTTGATTTTTGTATTGTTGAAGAATAAGGGATAGTCCGCTGGGAGATCCTGACGGGTAGATAGATGGAGAAATTGGGTTTTGGAAGCATTAAAGTTAACAAGGTTTTCTCTGCCCCAATTGGAAATAGTATTTAGATCAGAATTTAAGAGTTCTATGGCTTCATTACGTTTGTCGTTGAGGGATTGCTGGCTGGGGCGTTCTGAAAAACTAATGGAGTAGTGTAAGGTTGAGTCGTCTGCGTATGAATGGATGGGAATTAAGGTACAGTTAAGGAGATCATTTATAAAAATTAGAAAGAGAATAGGAGATAGGACAGAGCCCTGAGGAACACCGGAGTTTATAGGGTGAGGAAGTGAACAATGGCCGTCCACAACCGCAGCTATGGAACGGCCGGAAAGGAAATTAGAGACAAAGGCACAGATGGAGGGATAGAAACCGAAGGAGGGTAGTTTAGAAATTAAAGATTTATGCCAGACTCTATCGAAGGCTTTCGATATGTCTAGTGCAATAGAAAAAGTTTCACCGAAGTCCCGAAAGGAGGATGACCAAGAGTTAGTAAGATATGAAAGAAGATCACCAGTAGAGCGACCCTTAAGGAAGCCATACTGGCGATCTGAGAGCAGATTATGAGAAGAGAAATGCTTAAGAAATTTGGAAGCAAGAATAGTTTCAAAAACTTTAGAAAGACAAGAGATAAGAGCAATTGGACGATAGTTGGAGGGTTGAGAGCGGTCACCCTTCTTTGGGACAGGTTGAATGTGAGCAAACTTCCAGCATGAAGGGAAGACGTTAGAGGATAGACAGAGACGAAAGAGTTTGCCTAGGCAGGGAGTCAGCACGGAAGCACAGTTTTTGAGAACAACAGGAGGAACACCGTCCGGACCGTACGCCTTATTAGTGTTAAGCCCAGAGAGGGTAGAAAGTACATCTTTAGAAGAGATTAGGATATTAGGCATAAGTAAGAGAGAGGAGGGCGGAGAGGGAGGAATAGCACCGGAATCATCCAAGGTGGAGTTTCTAGCAAAAGTTTGAGCGAAGAGTTTAGCTTTGTCAGAGGAAGAAGTGATGGTTGTGCCATCAGAGTGGGAAAGGGGAGGGAAAGACGAGGAAGAGAAATTGTTGGAGAGGTTTTTGGCTAGATGCCAGAAAGCTTGGGAAGAGCTAGAGTTGGATAGTTCAGTGCATTTATTATTGATGAAAGAGTGTTTGGCAAGTCGAAGAACAGATTTGGCTTGATTCCGGGCAGAAACATATGAAGAATGAGAGTCTTGAGTTTTAAGGCGTCGGTACCGTTTGAATGCTTCCTCCTTATTGCGGACAGCAGTAGAACAGGCGTGAGTAAACCAAGATTTTTTAGCATTAGTCTGAGAGAAAGAGAATGGAATGTATGCTTCCATGCCCGATAGGATTACCTCGGTAATGCGTTCAGCACTCTCCGAGGGTCCCCGGCCATGGAAGCAGAAATCATTCCATGGGAAATCAAAGAAGTACTGCCGAAGAGCCTCCCAGTCGGCAGCGCCAAAGTGCCACAAGCGCCGCCGGCTAGGAGGATCGGGTGGCTGTACTGGAGAGATAGGACAGGTGACAGAGATAAGTTTATGGTCGGAGGAGCCCAAAGGAGAGAAAAGATCGACAGTATAAGAAGAAGGGTTAGAAGTTAGAAACAGGTCAAGAATGTTGGGCCGATCTCCGATGCGATCCGGGATACGGGTGGGTTGCTGAACTAACTGCTCTAGGTCATTTAGGATAGAAAAGACGTAGGCTTGTTCACCAGGTGGATCAGTAGTGTGAGAGGAGAGCCATTGGCGGTGGTGAACGTTGAAATCTCCTAAGATGGAGATTTCTGAGAAAGGAGAAATGGATAGAATGTGTTCCACTGTAGAGTTTAGATAGTCAAAGAATTTAGGAAAGTTGGTAGAGTTAGGGGAAAGATAGACAGCACAGAAATATTTAGTAAGAGAATGACAGGAAAGTTTGAGCCATAAAGTTGAGAATTCAGAGGAGTCGAAATCGGGAACACGAGAGCAAGTGAGTTTGTTGTGCACATATGCACAACATCCGCCATTGGCTTTGAAACTAGGATAGAGAAAGTAGGAGGATACAGAAAAGGGGTTGCTGGATGTTGCTACAGACACCTGGGTTTCGGTGAGGAAGAGAAGATCAGGTTTGTAGGAGGAGAGATGGTGCTCAACAGAGTGAAAGTTAGAGGAAAGTCCGCGAATGTTGCAGAAATTAATAGAAAGAGTAACAGGCCGAGTTCCAGGTAATTGTGTGGGGTCATCAGGGGATGGTCGGTCGGGTGAGGGGGCATTTATGGTCCCCCCCCCTGGGGACTCCGAGGCTGGGCTAAAATTCATCATAGTTGGTGAAAGTGTCGAAATCACTCGCGGAAAAACGTGTAAGCTGATTTGGTTGTCGGAGTGAATGCAAGGTGTGCGGGAAGGGGTTTAGTGTGTGTGTGTGTGTGTGTGTGTGTGTGTTTGTGAGTGTGTGTGAGGGTGTGGGTGTTTGTGTGTGAGGGTGTGCGTGGGTGGGTGTTTGTGTGTGTGTGTGTGTGTGTGTGTGGGTATGTTTGTGAGTGTGAGTGTGTGCGTTTGTGTGTGTGTGTATAAGGGGAGATTTTCACTGGAGGTATTTTTTCTGGATCCCCTTCTCCTTCGTGCTTAGACCCTTTAGTTTTGAGATTTTAAGACGCTTGCCCCAATAGTTTGTCGATTTGAAGACTATTCGCCTCATTTCTGACAATTTTAAGACTTATCGTACGATTGAGGGGGTTCATGTTTTCATGGCGAGCGATAGCAAGCCTGCAATTTAAGAGTAATAGTCCTTCGGCCAGGACATTATTCTACCGAAAAATGTAAAAATTTATCTCGAAAGAGGGTCTTTAGGGGTTTTGTTTTTAAGCTTTCTGGAGGTATAGGGAGTTAACTAGAAATCGAAGGCCTGTTCCTTGTACATTACAGGCTCGCTATCGCTCACCAAGAAAACATCGACTCCTAAACGACACGAAAAATCCTAATATTGACAAAGAAATGTGGCAAAAGGTCTTAACATCGCCAAAGTAATGGACCGAACGTCTAAATATCTGAAAACTATTGGGGCTAAACATGAGGAAGAAGGGGGACCAGAAGAAACGACCCAATAACACCAATAACACACAAAATTAAATTAATGAAAGCATGTAATTCTCCCAGGAATCGAACCCAGGATACCACATACAGAACTTAGACACGCTAACCATGACACCATCAGTTATCTCCTTTTGTACAGCGACGTCTTTCCAATATTTATTCTAGCTATATTTTTAGGATTTGTGCAGTTGAAAGAGGATCTGTGGTGATAAATAAGGACCCCTTCTGTACCGGCGACGTCTTTTTTTATTTGACATCAGCTACGTTTAGACTATTTTATGAAGCTTCGGAAGGATATACAGTAGCTAAAAGGATTAATTGAGATAGTATGTGGCTTTTTAATGTGTAAATGTCCTTCCTAAGCTAAAGTGAATCGTCTAATAGTTGCCAGAATATATTGACAAGGACCCCGTCGGTACAGAAGGGGTTAAGTGAGATAGTTTGAAGGCTGTTAATTGTGCGATGACCTTTTTAAGCTGAATAAAATCGTCAAATAACAACCACAATAAAGTTAAACAGACGTCGCCGATACAGAGGAGGTTAATGCAGTAATTGTACCTGAGATTTGTGGTCACGGATGTATTTGCCTGGAATATATTAAGTGTGTTCATCATGGTTATTTCTAGGCCTATTCATTTGGCCACGTATTATTTCTGTGTGTGTGATTGTTTTGTTTTGTAATTGTTAAGGGTGACCAACTTCATATCCTCTCTCTCATTAGCTTAGAGATTATAAGAGATTATTGAGATTATAGGTTTGGCGATTTTAAGACCTTTCGCCCCATTTCTTCGTCAATATAAAGACCACTCGTGCCCTATAGGTGTCGATCTTTTCCTGGCGAGCGAATGTGGGCTTGTAATTCTAGGACAAGCGGGACATTTTTCTGCCGAAATATGTACAAATTTATCTGAAGGGGGTCTAGGGGGTGCTTTCTTAAGCTTGTTGATGGACTTGCGATGAACCTATACAACAATTAAGTATATAAACCAAAAAACAATCACTTTCCCCTTACACCCTCTGTGCTAGTATACTATAATCTGTTCATTCTTGGTTGGACAGAAATCCTAACCTCTGTAACTCAAAAATGACTAGAATAATCAAGCTAATGTTTCTACCAAATAGGAAGACTTGGCTCGGGAATAGGTGTGGAAATTGGCAGCTCAAATTTTGCTCTAACCCTTTTTAAATTACAGGGGTTAGAGGCTACGAATGAACGAACTATAATATACTAATAACTGAAGGTGACAAAGCGAACAACGATGGCGTGCTAAGGGGCCCCTCTGACAGTCAGGAGTGCGAGCAAGAATCACTATGAGTGTCGACTCCTAGTGATTCCTGCAAATATGACTGCGAGTGTCCGAGATTCCACGTGCCCTCACGACACAGTAGGAGTCAGCGGGAGTGTAAAGGGGCCCTCACACTTTCCGGAGTGCGAGCTAGAGTCAATAGGAGTAGGGGACAATTCGGACTCCCAGGCCTATTCGCGGTGAAAATCGATGACTCCTAGTGACTCTAGCGACTCTGACTCCTGTTAGACGCCCACTAGCTCGCACTCCTGACTGTGTGAGGGCCCCTTTACCGCAGCAACCAGCACACCGGGTTATCCTTTAAGGGGGCCCACCTCGTTTTTTTTTCTCTTTCTCTCCCTCTCTCTTTGGCTTGTATTCATTCGGCCTCATTCAGCCTACTGTTTTAAGACGTTTACCCCCATCCAGGTGTCAATATTTTCCTGGCGAACGGTAGCGAGCCAACATATATATATTTTTGCTTTGATAGCAAGCTAAATGTGTACATTTTTAGATAGAAAAATGTCTCTGGCGAAGCCGGATTTCTCAATACTATGCTGGCTCGCTATCGCTTGCCAGGACTAAATCGACACCTTGATGGGGATAAACGTCTTAAAACAGTTGGCTGAATGGGGCCGAATGGATACAAGCCAGAGAAAGAGAGAAAAGGAGAGAAAGATAAACCAAGCAGGTGACCCCCCTTAAGAAGAGCGTTTAAGGGTAGGTTATTCTATTTGTTATCTTTATTTTCTTCTTATATAAATATTTTCTCTTAGTTTGCTCCCTAAATCTCCATTAAGCTTAAATACAATACACCGCCAGAACCACCCTTCGAGACCAACTTGTACATATTTTGGTAGAAAAATGTCCCGTCCAAAGGCTGATTATAGGCTCCCTATCGCTTGCCGGGAATAAATGGCACGAAAGGTCTTAATATTGACAAAGAAATGATGCGAAAGGTCTTAAAATCGCCAAGCTAATTGGACTAATACGGCTAAACATCAGGGAGAAAGGGGCCCAGAAAAATCAAATACCTCCCTTAACCCATCCAGTACCAGCGAAGGCAGAGAGCCGTCAGTAGATAAATCAATCCACAGTCCCAGCGACGGCTGCCAGCCGTCATTAATATACGATCCTTGTATCAGGCAGTGCTGGTACCATGCCGTTAGAGCAATTTTTAGATCTCGGCAACACTTCTCAGCTTATATCCAAGCCCTGACAGGCTGGGAGAGGCAGTATTCCTCCATTTGAGGTGAGAGGTTGTCATATCCTGCCTCTGAAGCCATTTTGGCCACATTGCTTGGGACTGGGGGTACATTTATGGTAGTACCCTATAGTACAGTAGGGGTTAAGCCAGAACTGATACTGCCCCAAAGAATCATCCCGTACCGTAGTTAAATAATAAATATATAACTAATTGAAGTAAACATATGAATAGATAACAGATACATAAAATAATAATAATAATAATAATAATAATAATGATAATAAAATAATAATAATAATAATAATAATAATAATAATAATAATGATAATAAAATAATAATAATGATAATAATTGTAATTATAATAGTAATTATAATAATTATAAAAATACTACTAATAATAACCAACACGTGTCTGTAAGCCCTGGAAATTATTGCAGAATGTTTGAACAATTCTTAGAGAAATCCTGTAAACATCCTGGCATCATGAAATATAAAATTTCAAATGAATTACTAATTTTTGGAACACAAATAGAGACGGAACAAATATAAATGATGTTGGTTAAAATCATTTGGAAATGAACACTTGAGAAAATGTTCAGTCAGTGTATTAAGGGGGGTCACCGTTTTTGTTTTATATTTCTCTCCTTTTCTCTCTTTCCCTGGCTTGTATCCATTCGGCCCCATTCAGCCAACTGTTTTAAGACGTTTATCCCCATCCAGGTGTCGATTTCTTCCTGGCGAGCGATAGCGAGCCAGCATTGTATGGAGAAATCTGGCTTCGCCGGAGAAATTTTTCTATCGAAAAATGTACAAATTTAGCTTGCTGTCAAAAACAAAAATATATATATGCTGGCTCGCTATCGCTCGCCAGGAAAATATCGTCACCTGGATGGGGTAAACGTCTTAACACAGTAGGCTGAATGGGGCCGAATGGATACAAGCCAAAGAGAGAGGGAGAGAAAGAGAAAAAAAGCGAGGTTGGCTCCCTTAATAATTGTAATATGTTATACTGTTATTTGAAGAGGAAGGGTTCAGACGCAGCTTGTGACTCTCGATATATAGGCCAGCTAGGGATGCTCGCTATTGCACACATACACAGCTAACAGTTAGTCAGTCAGTAGCCAACCCTTTCTAACACAAGGGGTAGGGAGGATCAGCAAGAGACACATGGAAGGAAAACGAGGAGACATGAGTAGAATAAAAAAAATATATATATGTGGATGAGGGAGACAAAAGGTAAAACTGCCTGTGACGAGTGCCTCCCCCAGAGTTGAAAGAGTGACATGGCCAAAATCAAGGAATGTGCAAGCCAAAATGTCTGGAGACAAGGAGTTTGAAGCAATTTAAGTCATAGGATGAGGGAAAGATTCGCCCACAAAAAGCAAGCACACAAGCATTCAGAAGCACCAATCACTCATCAGCCCCCGAAATCAATGGCTTCACCTCAGATGTTACTGTAACTGTTATAAACTACTTTTATTTATGCTATGGTAACTATTTAGGTGTATCTAATGGCAAGCTATAACCTGAAAATCTATGTTAACCCATTCAGTATCGGCGACATCCTTTTCATTATATTCTGGCAATGAGTGGACAATTTTATTCAGCTTAGGAAGGATGTTCACCCATTAAGAGGAGATTTCTACCGGGAGGCTTTTTTTCTGAACCTCTTTCTCCCTCATGTTTAGCCCCATTGCTTGTGAGATTTAAAGACGCTTGCCCCATTAGTTTGGCGATTTTAAGAACCCTCGCCCCATTTCTGTCAATTTAAAGACCGTTCGTGCCATTTAGGTGTCGATTTTTTCCTGGCGAGCGATAGCGAGCCTGTAATTTAAGGGGCACCGGCCTTCGGCCGGGACATTTTTCTACTGAAAAATGTACAAATTTATCTTGAAAGGGGGTCAAAGGGGAGTAATTTTAAGCTTGATGGAAGTCTAGGGAATCAACTAAAAACCTCCCCTTAAAAGGCTTCAGACTTTAGCTACCATTTAACCTTCCTAAGCTTAATAAAATACTCTAAATGTAGCTGAAATCATATACAAAAACACGTCACTGGTACAGAAAGGGTTAATGTTAAATCCTGCCTGTTCTCTCGTAATTCGTATGTATCTGTATAGTAAACTACCATAATTTAAGGGAGTCCACCTCGCTTTTTTTTCTCTTTCTCTCCCTCTCTCTTTGGTGTGTATCCATTCGGCCTCATTCAGCCTACTGTTTTAAGACGTTTACCCCCATCCAGGTGTCAATATTTTCCTGGCGAGCGGTAGCGAGCCAGCATATATATGTATCTATGTGTTGACAGCAAGCTAAGTTTGTACATTTTTCGATAGAAAAATGTCTCTGGCGAAGCCGGATTTCTCCATACAATACTGGCTCGCTATCGTTCGCCAGGAAGAAATCGACACCTGGATAGGGATAAACGTCTTAAAACAGTTGGCCGAATAGGGCCGAATGGATAAGAGCCAGGAAAAAAGAGAGAAAAGGAGAAAAAAAAAAAAAAAAAAACCCGGTGACCCTCCTTAACACACCTTAGCACCAGTTATCTATAATGACGGCTCTGCATCCGACCATCCTTCCTAAGCTATATATTGTATTGTCCACTTTATTTCTTAAGGGGGGTCACACGCTGTTTTTGTATCTTTCTCACCTTTTCTCTCTTTCCCTGGCTTGTATACATTCGGCCCCATTCAGCCAACTGTTTTAAGACGATTATCCCCATCTAGGTGTTGATTTCTTCCTGGCGAGCGATAGCGAGCCAGCGTAGTATTGAGAAATCCGGCTTCGCCGGAGAAATATTTATATCGAAAAATGTACAAATTTAGCTTGCTGTCAAAACAAAAATATATATAAGCCGGCTCGCTACCGCTCGCCAGGAAAATATTGACACCTGGATGGGGGTAAACGTCTTAAAATAGTAGGCTGAATGGGGCCGAATGGATACAAGCCAAAGAGAGAGGGAGAGAAAGAGAAACAAATAAAGCTAGGTGGCCTCCCTTAACCAGTGGCATCTTTTCATTACATTCTGGCAACTATTGGACCATTGTATTCAGTTTAAAAAGGGTCTCCAGCAATTAACAGGCTTCCAACTCTCTCCCTTAACCTCTTTGACTACCACAGATCCTTCTTAAACTGCACACAATCCTCAAAATATGGCAAGAATAGAATGCAAAAGACGTCGGCGGTATGGAAAGGGTTAACTATGGTGCTACCAGTACGTGAACAATACTGGTGTCAAAGAAACATGCTGTACTTAGTTCAAGGGGAAACTGTCCGTTTGTTTGGTCTATTAATTCATATATTCATATATTTTTTTAGTTTCCTCCCTAGACCTCCATCAAGCTTAGAAAAACACCCCCTAGACCCCCCTTCAAGACAAATTTGTAAATTTTTCGGTAGAAAAATGTCCCGGCCGAAGGCCGGTTCCTCTTAAACTTGCAGGCTCGCTTTCGCTCGCCAGGAAATAATCGACACCTGAATGGCACGAAAGGTCTTAAAATTGACAACGAAATGGGGCGAAATGTGTTAAAATCGCCAAACTAATGGGCCGAACGTCTTATAATCTCAAAACTAGTGGGGCTAAATATAAGGGAGAAGGGGGTCCAGAAAAACGGTCTGCCTCCCCTTAAAATGCGAACTGCTGGAAGGCATATGGAAAAATGGTAAAACTAAATTCATGTTCAATCCCCCAAAATGGCTTAAGTTATAACAGTAGTTGGACTCTGGTATCGTGATTACCAACTGTCACTTTATCACTAATTTTTGTAAAAGCCGGTATCACAAGAGTGCTTTTATAGTCAATATTCGATGATCAACATTTTTCTGGCAATATTTCTGGAATATTTTGCACTGGTATCGGAAACTAGACTGTTGCTAGATTAACTTAGGTGACCAAAATATTCTAAATGTTGACCTCCTAAGCTGCCAGATCAGTGTTAAGGATAAATGTTGAGTGAAGAAGCGCTCGTGTGATACCGGCTTAAGTTGTTGTACTATTTTGTATGCCTGTGGTGTTAACCCGAGAAGCGTGATAGGCCTCACGGAAGTGTCTGCATACCGGATGAGATAGGCCTCACGGAATAACAAATAAATACATAAATGCCCCACAGGCACTTACATGTGGACAAAGGTGGAGGTAAAGCGCTTGCTCGTGTAATTCCGGTTTAAGGGGGTAGGGGGTATTTTTTGGTTCATTTGTTTGTTTATTTGTTTAATATTTAGTTTCCTCGCTAGACTTCCATCAAGCTTAAACAAACACCCCCTAGACCCTCCTTCAAGATAAACCTGTAAATTGTTTGGTAGAAAAATGTCCCGCCCAAAGGCCGCTTTTTCCTAATATTACAGGCTCGCTATCGCTCGCCAGGGAAATATCGACACCTAAATGGTAAGAAAGGTCTTAATATTGAAAAATAAATGGGGTGAAAGGTCTTAAAATCGGCAAAATATTGAAAAGTACGTGTTAACATCTCAAAACTAATGGAGCTAAACAAGAGGGAGAAGGGAGTCCAGACATGGCAACTACTACATCCCCTTAACCCTTTGAGTACCAGCGACGTGTGTTATACTTTATTCTAGCTATATTTAGACGATGTTATGCAGCTTAGGAAGGATCTGTGGTAGTTGAAAGGGGTGGTTGAGATATTTTGAAGCCTTATTATGGCTAGAGACCCTTCCTAAGCCGAATAAAACCGTCTAATAGTTGTCAGCATATGATGTAAGGACGTCCCTGGCACTGGATGGTTAACGAAACCACACATTCATGAAGAACGTACACTCGGCCAAAACACAATCTTTACACTGGTGAGCTGTAAATAGTCTAGTGTGAACGGAATGAATCGGGTGAAACATATGTCTGTGAGGTACTATCATAAGATTTCGACCCACTTCCAGAATGTTTAGAGCATTAGTGTAAAGACTGTTTTTTGGTCGACTGTACAGTGGCGCTAATAAGTGATGTCTCTGCACCAAGTATGTTTCGATCAATAATTGGCATCAGTAATATCTAAGCTTCATTTCTTCATATCGAGTGAAGTATACAAACATGTTCCTACACTTACCCACCCTATTCAACATCTGACTGACATTAATACAGCACAGAGCAAGCCAAACGTATAATGCCAGCTGGGACATGACTTATTAGCGCGAGTGTACGTCTTGGGTGTTGTGGTTAGTGTCAGTATTAAGGGGGAGGTAGTACTCGCTTTTTATAGACCCCCCCCTTCTCCCTCATGATCAGCATAATAATTTGGAGATCTTAAAGGTGGGGGCTCATGGGTTGAGGTAAACATGGAAAATAATCGCCAACCTGCATATAATTATCTTGTAAAATGCAATGTCACTGAAATAATTATTAACAATGGTATAAAGGATTTTGCGGATCGCCTATACCAGGCCTGTGATGTCATAGTGACGTCACACCAGTATTCTCATCCTGGACTGGATGGTGGACTTACACTCCTGTGACGTCACAGGCCCGGTATAGACGATCCACAAAATCCTTTATACCATTGTTAATAATGATTTCGGTGCCATTGCATTTTGCAAGATAATTATGTACAGCTTGGCGATTATCATTCCATGTTTATCTCAACCCATGAGCCCCCACCTTTAAGACGTTTGTTCTGTTAGCTTGGCGATTTTAAGACCTTTTACCACATTTCTTTGTCAATATTAAGACCTTTTGTGCTATTTAGGTGTTTATTTTTGTCCTGGCGAACGATAGTGAGCCTGTAATTTTGGAAGAACCGGCCTTTGGCCGGAACATATTTCGTCCGAAAAATGTACACATTTATCTTGAAAGGGGGTCTCTGGGGTATTTCATTAAGCTTGATGGAGGTCTAGCGAGGAAACTCAAAAATATATTTGTCTATCTATCTATCTATATGCTCTGGCCCAATCCCCATTTTGGGGGTAGCCGACTCAAGACAGAGCAAGAACAGGGAAAACACAAAAACAACATAAAACAAAAAATAAACACAGATAAAAAGCACAAACTCACACACATCCAGGTCACCCAGGAGAAGACCCAGAGACCAGGGTTACCAAGGTCGCTCCAGCACTCCCCCAGCCCCTGACCACCCGGAGAGGTTCCGATCTCGGCAGGCAGACATGCAGCGGAGCCAAAGCCACAAGCCCTCCCACCACACTTCCAGGCACACCCTTCATATTAATCGTCCCCCGGGCCAGGCGCCTGATGGACTATTATCTAGTCGAACTTGCGCCCGACCCCTTACTCCAAATGACCACGTGTTCACTCAACTATTCACAAGCATTCTCCATTCACTCCTGTCCACCACCACTTCCCCTGCCTGATCTATAGTCATTCCTCTATCATCCAAAGCCTTTCTTACACAGTCTCTCCATCTCAATGGGGGTCTTCCTGCCCTTCTATCTCCCCTTGTACCTGACTCACATATTCTCTTTGTAAGCCTTTCATCTCCCATTCGTTCAACATGACCATACCAGCTCAGCACCCTTCTGTCCACTCTGGCTGACAAATGTTCCTGCTGCCCCACTCTCCTACGTATCTCTTCATTCCTCAATCTGTCTCTACGAGTAACTCCACACATACTCCTCAAGCAGCTCATCTCCATCACATCCAGCCCTCTTTTCTCCTTTTTCTTCAGAGCCCATGTCTCAGCCCCATACATCACTGTTGGCACAACAATTCCTTGATACAGTGCACTTTTTACTTTCACTCCGAGATTTCTCGTCTTCCACATACTTCCCATTGCTCCGAAAACCTTCCTTCCTTCACACACTCTCTGTTTTACCTCCACTTCCATACCTCCACTCCTGCTTATCGTTCCTCCTAGATATTTAAAACACTCTACTTGTTCCAATATTTCCCCATCCAGCCTCACATCTAGATTCACCCTATGCTCTCCCCTATTACACACCATTACTTTACTTTTATTGACGTTCACCTTCAGTGAATATTTGTAAATAAATATATAGCCCAAAAAGCAAGCATTACCCCCTTAAGGCCTCAGGTTATATTTTGCCCCGGCTTACTGTATAGTCCAAGTTTTTATAGGATTGATAAATATCCCGTAGGGTAAAAATGGGTGAACATTCTCGATTAACTCTTTTAGTCCCACAGGCCTTGCATGACCTTTGGAAAGTTAGGAGTGATGCTGCTGACCAATATATTTTTCATTCGGTTTTCTGTGACACTATAGACTATCTAGATTAATATATCTTATTGATCAGTTTAACTTAGGGATTATGAATGTGTAGTTAATTATATGATTAACTACGGGGGTTAATAGATTATAAGTGTGTTCTACTATTATTGGGTATTATATTATATATATATATACTGTATATATATATATATATATATATATATATATATATATATATATATATATAATACTATATATAATTATCTTAGAGCGCTGATGGAACAGTGGGTGGTCAAATATGACAGTTAAATTGACAGGGGGTAATTAATAAAAGCGGGCATATCATATGAGTGAGTCTAGCTTATATGTATATATACTGTATACAGTATATATATGTAAGTTTAATATACATGTTACAACACCAACAAATTAATGCAAATTAATATATTTGTACACTCGAATCAATATTTAAAAATGTTCATTAAGATATTTGTATATGCTGTTGATCGAAGGTAAACACATACATTATTTGTTTCTTACGCGAAAAACCCAAAATAATGCGATTAGTACTTCGTACCCCAGCCAGCATCAAATAATTCACACATTCAACAATATTGTTATATGATAAGAGTTTTTCTTCGTGCAATAGCTACAGGGAAAATGTACAATATTTATAACCAATGTTTTAAATGAAGAGTAAATGTATTATCGCCAACAGATTAAAATGCAATGAAAATTTTACTAAGTTTGTAATAAGCCTCTTACTCTTCCCGGAGACCAATAACATGATGGTAGGTTCCAGTACGCCACATTAATAGCCAACGGGAATTAGATAATGCTAAACATGGAAAACATACGATCTGCTTTGAAAGTTGCGTTACGTGCTCTACGAAGAGAAGGTTGTATACACACTGAGAGCTCTGAGGAACATTGATTATTGTAATAGCGGTAGAATAGCAAGAGAGATGCAACATTGCGGTGAAGAGAGAGAGAGAGAGAGATATTGCAGAGAATCGGTGAGTGGACGTAAGTTAATGAGACGAAAGACTTTCTACTTTGTCTCGAAATGCTGTGTGAGAGGATCCTCCCCTCACTTGCGAACAATACTCAATACATGGACGCAATTTCCCCTGTACAGAGCAATAAGCTTTGCAGGGGTAAATAACCCCCTGAGGAGGTTGAGCGCACCCAGCTTCGGGGAAGCCATTTTAGCAAGAGTGGTAATATGTTTTTTTCCAAGTGAGATAAGATGAAAAGGAGATACCAGGGATACTGACAGAATATGAAGGGTTGATTTGTGTATTGCTGAAGTATAAGAGATAGACCTGTGGGAGTTCATGACGGGTAGTTAAATGAAGAAATGGGTTTTTTGAAGCATTGAAAACGTTAGAAACAATTCAAGAATGTACAGTATATATATACTGTATATATATATACAGTCTATAGAGAGAGAGAGAGAGAGAGAGAGAGAGAGAGAGAGAGAGAGAGAGAGAGAGAGAGAGAGAGCAACAACAGTTACGAGATAACAGCCGCCACAACAACAAGACCAAAAGCAGTATATATATATATATATACAGTATACTGTTTATATATATATATACAGAGAGAGAGAGAGAGAGAGAGAGAGAGAGAGAGAGAGAGAGAGAGAGAGAGAGAGAGAGAGAGAGAGAGAGAGAGAGAGAGAGAGAGAGAGAGAGAGACCAACAACAGTTACTACAGTAGATAACAGCCGCCACAATAACTAGACCAAAAGCAGTCACAACAACCCAAATGTTTTTCGGTGACACGTGGCAACTTTTCTTAATAGGTTAACAGGCGCGGAATTCGTTATGAGACTTGTTTGTTCTGTGCTCTCTCTCTCTCTGTCTCTGTCTCTCTCTCTCTCTCTCTCTCTCTCTCTCTCTCTCTTCGATGAAATATAAACATATCCGGCAACTCCACAATTGACAGTGATTAGTTCAAAAGTATAAAGCGGGATTTAGGCGTCGTCCTCCACAGGTTCCTGAAGAATGGAGAAAGTTTTGTGAGGAATTGCGAACGTAAGAGTTGTCTACAGTATGTATCGTTATAATAAAATAATTTAAATCAGTGTCTCAACATTTCTGCAATATATGTATATCTGATGTACCACAGGAGTTTACCGTTCACAGAGCATACAGTATATGCAAACATATTAGCTCTCTAAAGAGAAAGAAAAGGGAAAACATAATAGATAAATAAATATATACCTCCTCCCTTGCGGCGAGTGCGAGGCACCCGCCTTTCAACACAGTCCCACTCCTATTCTGTCCAGCTCTCCAACCAAAGAATAGGCAAATTTTCTCAGTCTTTTTTCTACTCAACAAGTGAACTCTGGAACTCTATCCCTCAATTAATCTTTCCTTCATCCTATGACTGAAACTGTTTTATACCGCTTGTGTCCAGGCATTTTGATCCCAACGTACCTTGAATTTGGCTCTCTGTCACTCTTTTGGCTATGGGGGAGACACTCGTACAGGCAACCTGCTTTGCTCGTTCATATACATAGAAAAAAAAAACATGAACAAAAAATTATGAACAGTTAAGTAAACATGATAGATTCCGCGCCGCTCCAGTACAGACCTACTCATATCCTTGTCACACATAAATGTCGTCAAACGATTGATCTTCACGGAGTAACTCTTGCCATAGCCCTTGACAACGATTGATCTTCACGGAGTAACTCTTGCCATAGCCCTTGACAACGATTGATCTTCACTGAGTAACTCTTGCCATAGCCCTTGACAACGATTGATCTTCACGGAGTAACTCTTGCCATAGCCCTTGACAACGATTGATCTTCACGGAGTAACTCTTGCCATAGCCCTTGCCAACGATTGATCTTCACTGAGTAACTCTTGCCATAGCCCTTGACAACGATTGATCTTCACGGAGTAACTCTTGCCATAGCCCTTGACAACGATTGATCTTCACGGAGTAACTCTTGCCATAGCCCTTGACAACGATTGATCTTCACGGAGTAACTCTTGCCATAGCCCTTGACAACGATTGATCTTCACGGAGTAACTCTTGCCATAGCCCTTGCCAACGATTGATCTTCACTGAGTAACTCTTGCCATAGCCCTTGACAACGATTGATCTTCACGGAGTAACTCTTGCCATAGCCCTTGACAACGATTGATCTTCACGGAGTAACTCTTGCCATAGCCCTTGCCAACGATTGATCTTCACTGAGTAACTCTTGCCATAGCCCTTGACAACGATTGATCTTCACGGAGTAACTCTTGCCATAGCCCTTGACAACGATTGATCTTCACGGAGTAACTCTTGCCATAGCCCTTGACAACGATTGATCTTCACGGAGTAACTCTTGCCATAGCCCTTGACAACGATTGATCTTCACGGAGTAACTCTTGCCATAGCCCTTGACAACGATTGATCTTCACGGAGTAACTCTTGCCATAGCCCTTGACAACGATTGATCTTCACGGAGTAACTCTTGCCATAGCCCTTGCCAACGATTGATCTTCACTGAGTAACTCTTGCCATAGCCCTTGACAACGATTGATCTTCACGGAGTAACTCTTGCCATAGCCCTTGACAACGATTGATCTTCACGGAGTAACTCTTGCCATAGCCCTTGACAACGATTGATCTTCACGGAGTAACTCTTGCCATAGCCCTTGACAACGATTGATCTTCACGGAGTAACTCTTGCCATAGCCCTTGACAACGATTGATCTTCACGGAGTAACTCTTGCCATAGCCCTTGCCAACGATTGATCTTCACGGAGTAACTCTTGCCATAGCCCTTGACAACGATTGATCTTCACGGAGTAACTCTTGCCATTGCCCTTGACAACGATTGATCTTCACGGAGTAACTCTTGCCATAGCCCTTGACAACGATTGATCTTCACGGAGTAACTCTTGCCATAGCCCTTGACAACGATTGATCTTCACTGAGTAACTCTTGCCATAGCCCTTGACAACGATTGATCTTCACGGAGTAACTCTTGCCATAGCCCTTGACAACGATTGATCTTCACGGAGTAACTCTTGCCATAGCCCTTGACAACGATTGATCTTCACGGAGTAACTCTTGCCATAGCCCTTGACAACGATTGATCTTCACTGAGTAACTCTTGCCATAGCCCTTGACAACGATTGATCTTCACGGAGTAACTCTTGCCATAGCCCTTGACAACGATTGATCTTCACGGAGTAACTCTTGCCATAGCCCTTGACAACGATTGATCTTCACGGAGTAACTCTTGCCATAGCCCTTGACAACGATTGATCTTCACGGAGTAACTCTTGCCATAGCCCTTGACAACGATTGATCTTCACGGAGTAACTCTTGCCATAGCCCTTGACAACGATTGATCTTCACGGAGTAACTCTTGCCATAGCCCTTGACAACGATTGATCTTCACGGAGTAACTCTTGCCATAGCCCTTGACAACGATTGATCTTCACGGAGTAACTCTTGCCATAGCCCTTGACAACGATTGATCTTCACGGAGTAACTCTTGCCATAGCCCTTGACAACGATTGATCTTCACTGAGTAACTCTTGCCATAGCCCTTGACAACGATTGATCTTCACGGAGTAACTCTTGCCATAGCCCTTGACAACGATTGATCTTCACTGAGTAACTCTTGCCATAGCCCTTGACAACGATTGATCTTCACGGAGTAACTCTTGCCATAGCCCTTGACAACGATTGATCTTCACGGAGTAACTCTTGCCATAGCCCTTGACAACGATTGATCTTCACTGAGTAACTCTTGCCATAGCCCTTGACAACGATTGATCTTCACGGAGTAACTCTTGCCATAGCCCTTGACAACGATTGATCTTCACGGAGTAACTCTTGCCATAGCCCTTGACAACGATTGATCTTCACTGAGTAACTCTTGCCATAGCCCTTGACAACGATTGATCTTCACGGAGTAACTCTTGCCATAGCCCTTGACAACGATTGATCTTCACTGAGTAACTCTTGCCATAGCCCTTGACAACGATTGATCTTCACGGAGTAACTCTTGCCATAGCCCTTGACAACGATTGATCTTCACGGAGTAACTCTTGCCATAGCCCTTGACAACGATTGATCTTCACTGAGTAACTCTTGCCATAGCCCTTGACAACGATTGATCTTCACGGAGTAACTCTTGCCATAGCCCTTGACAACGATTGATCTTCACGGAGTAACTCTTGCCATAGCCCTTGACAACGATTGATCTTCACTGAGTAACTCTTGCCATAGCCCTTGACAACGATTGATCTTCACGGAGTAACTCTTGCCATAGCCCTTGACAACGATTGATCTTCACTGAGTAACTCTTGCCATAGCCCTTGACAACGATTGATCTTCACGGAGTAACTCTTGCCATAGCCCTTGACAACGATTGATCTTCACTGAGTAACTCTTGCCATAGCCCTTGACAACGATTGATCTTCACTGAGTAACTCTTGCCATAGCCCTTGACAACGATTGATCTTCACGGAGTAACTCTTGCCATAGCCCTTGACAACGATTGATCTTCACGGAGTAACTCTTGCCATAGCCCTTGACAACGATTGATCTTCACTTGAGTAACTCTTGCCATAGCCCTTGACAACGATTGATCTTCACGGAGTAACTCTTGCCATAGCCCTTGACAACGATTGATCTTCACGGAGTAACTCTTGCCATAGCCCTTGACAACGATTGATCTTCACGGAGTAACTCTTGCCATAGCCCTTGACAACGATTGATCTTCACGGAGTAACTCTTGCCATAGCCCTTGACAACGATTGATCTTCACGGAGTAACTCTTGCCATAGCCCTTGACAACGATTGATCTTCACGGAGTAACTCTTGCCATAGCCCTTGACAACGATTGATCTTCACGGAGTAACTCTTGCCATAGCCCTTGACAACGATTGATCTTCACGGAGTAACTCTTGCCATAGCCCTTGACAACGATTGATCTTCACGGAGTAACTCTTGCCATAGCCCTTGACAACGATTGATCTTCACGGAGTAACTCTTGCCATAGCCCTTGACAACGATTGATCTTCACGGAGTAACTCTTGCCATAGCCCTTGACAACGATTGATCTTCACGGAGTAACTCTTGCCATAGCCCTTGACAACGATCCCTCTGATCTTCACGGAGTAACTCTTGCCATAGCCCTTGACAACGATTGATCTTCACTGAGTAACTCTTGCCATAGCCCTTGAAACGATTGATCTTCACGGAGTAACTCTTGCCATAGCCCTTGACAACGATTGATCTTCAACTGAGTAACTCTTGCCATAGCCCTTGACAACGATTGATCTTCACGGGAGTAACTCTTGCCATAGCCCTTGACAACGATTGATCTTCACGGAGTAACTCTTGCCATAGCCCTTGACAAATAACATTTTTGATGAGTATGGCACTGTTTTTTTTAATCCAACCTCCCTAAATATGGCCTATTGTCACTAGTCCCATTGATTTCGTACCTTTTTAATAGGCAAATACGCGTCTATCTATCTATCTATTGCCTGACGCCGTGATCCCCGAAGGGGTGGCCACGAACGAACCGCCCCCATGCACCTCTGTCCCCAGTCAGTCGACGCCCCTCCCCCCAACCAGCACCGCCTTCATTCATGTAGTTCCTCACTCCATCCTTCCACCTCATATTCGGTCTACCTCTCCCCCTCTGTCCCTCCACCTCACTCTCGCTCTTAGTCATTCTCTCGCTTTCCATACGTTCCATATGGCCGAACCATCTCAAGTTGTTCCTTTTCACACTTTCCAGCACATCTACCTCCACACCACACCTCCTTCTTACTTCCTCATTAGTCTGTCTATCCCTCCATGTAATTCCGCACGCACTCCTTAAGTAATTCATTTCCACTGCTCTCACTCTTGGTCTGAGTCTCTCAACCAACGAATTTTTGTTTAATGTTAAACTATAAATGCTTAAGCTTACCCCAACTGTTTTCCTTATTCACATCAATGATCATATGTTTGCTACTCGTAACCGTGTTCACGCCATTGCAGAGGACTCAACACTGCAAAGATCTTTCACATTAAAAATAGTTTTACAAAATGTAGCGTAAACTCGAAACTAAACAATGCAGCTTCTCTTAATATTGACTTGTGCAAAATTCCTGAGTGGGATCAAAACTATCTTGTTTCATTTCATGCCAATAAAACCATGTATATTCAGTTCCCAAAAGGCAAAAAATAATACTACATTCTTTCAATCAAACAAGCGTTTCACCTTTTACACCTCTTTAGGGTCTCACACGTACAATCTCAAAGTTTGCTGACAATACACACATTGAAAATAGCGTACTCTCAAAAGAACAAGTTGACAATATGCAACACAATCTAGATAAGTTGTCGTGTTGGGCCCATATTTGGCAAATGAGTTTCAATGCGTTTACATGTAAAGTACTACATATCGGATACCGAAATGAGAAAGCAAACTATTCGATTAATGGCACTCGCCTTAAGATATGGGAGTAACAATATCGAGTAACCTAAAATCGGTCAATAATTTTCAGAAGTTGTTAAGAAGGCAAACAAAATAATTGGCTATATAGGCAGGTCATTTGAGCATTAATCCAAAGAAGTTATCCTAACTCTTTACAATTCCTTAGTCCGCCCTCTTCTGGAATACTGCGTTCAATCCTAGTGCCCTTATTATCAAAAAGATATAGACAAGCTAGAACGAGTTCAGTTCAACGTAGAGTTACCAAAATGATACCTAGCCTAAAGAACAAATCATACGAGGATCGTCTTAGAGAATTTAATATATTTCCTTTAGCCCAGCGCAGATTAAGAGGCGACTTAATTCAAGTGTTCAAAATCATCAAAGGCATCGACAATATGAACTGTAGTAAGTGCTATACTATCGACCAATCTAATTACACGCGGGGAAACCGGGAAACCGTTGCAAAATTATTGGTAAATCTTTTAACTCACACGAATCTAAGAATTTTTTTTCAATCGAGGTGTCAACTTGTGGAATGGGCTTCCCCGAGACATTATAGACTGCAGCACCGTTGATTCTTTTAAACTTTGCTTAGACAAATATCTTGTATCAAACCCCCGACTGACTGCATTTGTAAATGAATAACTTTATTTGATTCCCCTTTCAGATTCATCAAGGATTATTGCATATATATATACTGTATATATATATATATATATATATATATATATATATATATTACTAAGACGTTACTCTCTTTTTCCCAGATATACGAAAGATAACTTATAACTGTAGTTATGTTACTAACGCATGTGTCCCCTACTAACTTCCTAATCCTGCCACGGACATTAGTTCTAGGGCAGTAGTTCCCTTTCCAATTTTTTCTTATACTGTTTGGACACTTGATCCTCAGTGTTTTGGAGGACAAGCAGCCTAGTATGGTCAC
>JBAKBP010031339.1:0-24550 GCA_037953745.1 Lithodes maja | reverse complement strand
CGACAAAACATTGGGGCGAACATCTTGAAATCTGAAAACTAATGACGCTAAGCATGAGGGAGAAGGGATTCAGTAACAACAACCATCTCCCCTTAAGGCTGTAGTGTTGCCTTACAGGTACAGTGTATTATATGCTTGTTATGGTCAAGGGGGTTGGTGCACTTGTGTCACCGGTCTTTTTTTTTCTTTCTTTTTCTCCTTTTCTCTCTTTCAATGGCTTGTATCCATTGGGCCCCATTCAGGCAACTGTTTTAAGACGTTTATCCCCATCCAGGTGTCGATTTCTTCCTGGTGAGCGGTAGCATTGTATGGAGAAATCCGGCTTCGCCGGAGAAATTTTTCTATCGAAAAATGTACAAATTTAGCTAGCTGTGAAAACAAAAATATACATACGCTGGCTCGCTACCGCTCGCCAGGAAAATATTGACACCTGGATGCGGGTAAACGTCTTAAAACAGTAGGCTGAATGGGGCCGAATAGATACAAGCCAAAGAGAGAGGGAGAGAAAGAGAACACAAAAAGCGAGGTGGGCTCCCTTAAGCTGGTGTCACAGCATATACGGTTGTTGTGGTCAAGGGTGTTGTGGAACTTATGTTAGTGACTGTGCGCTACTGCAATCAAAACAGAGTCGGGGGTGGTGTAGATTAAACGGGTGACAGAGCATTTGTTGTGCCTGGCATACAGAGGGAATAGTAAAAATATATTGACAAAAGTTGTGTGTGAACAAAATGTGAATTCTCAGTGTATCGCCAACTGAATAGATCCATATATATATATATATATATATATATATATATATATATATATATATATATATATATACAGTATATATTATATATGTTTCTAATCTCTCAGTGGGGTTCGAACCGCCGACCGTCAGGGCGATAGCCGACGCTTTAATCAACTACACCACGGCAGTGATTAAAGCGTCGGCTATCGTCCTCACGGTCGGCGGTTCGAACCCCACTGAGAGATTAGAAACATTTAGTGGCTCACGTGTATTTGTGACATATACTCAATATTATATATATATATATATATTATTAAAGCAATGCCAATTAACACGACATTATTTAATATCATTATATTCTACAAACGTCCTTAACATTTATAACCAGTTACACAATGATATATGTAGGGTTAATAAATAATGAATGATTGCAACTGCAGAGAATCGAACTAGGGACCCACAAACAGGACGACAGTGCTCTACCACTGTACCATCCAGAAGGTTAAAGAGTGTGTGCTAAACATTTAACCTACTTGATGGTACAGTGGTAGTGCACTGTCGTCCTGTTTGTTGGTCCCGAGTTCGATTCCTGGCAGTTCCAATTATTCATTATTTATTAACCATACACATTTCATTGTGTACCTGGTTAGATGTTAAGGACGTTTGTAGAAAATATATATATATATATATACCGGTATATTTATATATATATATATATATATATATATATATATATATATATATATATTGGCTGTGTACAGTGGGTAACAATAATTCCGTGTCACAGTTACCAGTATGCTTAGCACTATTTGCACTTTTAATGTCTGTCAGATGTTGAATAAAGAGATTGAGTGTAGACAACTCGGGAAGAACCTTTCGTAATGGACAGGTCGACCCTGGTTGCCATCTAAATATGAAATTGTCAACACAATTTTAATTTATTTTGTTTAGGGGACAGTGGCTGTTTGTTTGGTCTTTTAATTAATGTATTCATATATTTGTTTTAGTTTCCTCCCTAGACGTCCATCAAGCTTAGAAGAACACCCCCTAGACGCCCCCTTCAAGGTAGATTTGTAAATTTTTCGGTAGAAAAGTGTCCCGGCCAAAGGCCGATTCCTCCTAAAATTACAGGATCGCTATCGCTCGCCAGGAAAAAATCGACACCTAAATGGCACGAAGGGTCCTAATATTGACAAAGAAACGGGGTGAAAGGTCATAAAGTCCTCAAACTAATGGAACCAACGTCTTAAAATATCAAAACTAGTGGGGCTAAACATTAGGGATAAGGGGGTCCAGAAAAACGGTCTGTCTCCCCTTAACTGTACATGCGATAGTATGAACTCTAGAGGAAAGGAGACTGGGTTGCGTGATTTTTGCTTTTTCATGTGTATGTTTGTGAATATTATGCATTGTGAACATTGTGTGTGTGTGTGTGTGTGTGTGTGTGTGTGTGTGTGTGTGTGTGTGTGTGTGTGTGTGTGTGTGTGTGTGTGTGTGTGTGTGTGTGTGTGTGTGTGTGTGTGTGTGTGTGTTATTCACTTGCTTGTTTCGTCAAGGGGAATCCACGCAATGCGAGCTAAGCTCATTATTATCGCGCCTCCTTAACTGGGAATGTATTGCGTGAAATGCATGTTAAGTGTTTATGTATCGTTGGAATGGCTGTGGATGTGTGTGTAGTCTGTATTTTAGCCAATTGGCGACATCTGGAAACGAAGGCTTAGGGTTAATCTGTATGGTACCATTCTCACTACGGTACCAGTCTCACCCGAAGGTTTAGGTTGACCAGTAGCTTAGGTGAACCATATGATACCCATCTCGCCTTGTACCATTTTTGCCAACCCCAGATGGGACGTCACAACGTCGTCCACTTATTCCAGGTACCTATTTACAGCTAGGTGAACTGAGGCTAACACATGAAAGGAGACAAGCCCAATTTGTCTCCGCCCGGCCGGGGGATTGAACCCCCGATCCCTCGTGTGTGAGACGAGAGCGCTACCTACTAGGCTACGGGCTGTGTGTGTGTGTGTGTGTGTGTGTGTGTGTGTGTGTGTGTGTGTGTGTGTGTGTGTGTGTACCCCTTCTGTATCGGTGACGTCTTTTGCATTGGATTTCAGCTACATTTAGACGATTTTATGCAGCTCAGGAAGGATATATATGTTAGCCAAAAGGATTAATTGAGATAATCTGTAGCTCTTTAATTAGTAGACGTCCTTCCTAACCTGTATAAAATCGTCTAATAGTAGCCAAAATAAAGGGAAAAGGACGTCGCCGGTACAGAAGAGGTTAAGCGAGTTGGGTGAAGCGATGTGTAAGTGTGTGAGAGGGAAAGAAAGTTACACAGAGTTACACATACACTCAGACCACACAGACCTTGCGGTGCCTACTAGGTGGTGCGACCTTAAGGGAGCCAACCTCGCTTTTTTTCTCTTTCTCTCCCAATCTCTTTGGCTTGTATCCATTCGGCCCCATTCAGCCTACTATTTTAAGACGTTTACCCCCATCCAGGTGTCAATATTTTCCTGGCGAGCGGTAGTGAGCCAGCATATATATATTATTTGTTTTGCCAGCAAGCTAAATTTGTACATCTTTCGATAGAAAAATGTCTCCGGCGAAGCCGGATTTCTCCATACAATGCTGGCTCGCTATCGCTCGCCAGGAAGATATCGACACCTGGATGGGGATAAACGTCTTAAAACAATTGGCTGAATAGGGCCGAGTGGATACAAGCCAGGGAAAGCAAGAAATGAGAGAAAGATAAAAAAAAAACGGTGACCCCCTTAATGCTAATAGTCAGGGGTAGTTTATAGTAGATGAATAGGACAGCAGTGTAGAAGGCTCATTCCCCACCCCCTGCTCCCTCTGTCTAAAATGCCGTACTGGGATAATAGGGAAGAGAGAGAGAGAGAGAGAGAGAGAGAGAGAGAGAGAGAGAGAGAGAGAGAGAGAGAGTGTGTGAAAAAGTGAAAGTGAAAGAGAGTGAGTGTAAAACAGAGTGTGAGAGTGAGATTGTGATAGAAAGAGTGAAATAGAGTGAGATTGTGTGTGAGAGAGAGTATGAGTATGAGTAAGAGTGAGAGTAAAAGGGTGAGAGTATAAGCGTGAGAGTGTAAGAGTGAAAGAGAGTGAGATTGTGGAAGAGAGAGAGAGAGTGTGAGAGAGAGAGAGAAAGAGGGCTATAGTCATCGTTAGAATTAATATGTCATGCAAACCACCTAGATCTTGCACAACTAAAGCAACATTGTGCAAAGTAAGCAGACACCCCAGCCACTACATGTAATTATATTGCAAAAGACATGATCACAATATAGTCCTCACTGTTATATTGCAAAAGACATGATCACAATATAGTCCTCACTGTTATATAACCATGGAGGGTTGGTGGGTTGTGCAAGTATGAAGGGGAGAGGGGCCGTTTTGCTGGTCGCCCTTCTCCTTCATGTTTAGCCCCATATGTTTTGAGATTGTATGACGTTCGGCCCATTAGTTTGGCGTTTTTCAGACTTTTCACCCCATTTATTTGTCAAAATTAAGACTTTTCGTGTCATTTAGGTGTCGATTTTTTCCTGGCGAGCGAAAGCGAGCCTGTAATTTAAGAGAAACCGGCCTTGGGCCGGGAATTTTTTCTATCGAAAAATGTACAAATTAATCTTGAAGGTAGCTCTTGGAAGAGTGTTTCTTAAACCTGGATGAATGTCTAGGGAGGAAACTAAAAAGTATGTGTAAATCAGACAGGACCCCAACCACTACGTTAATTATATTGCAAAAGACATTCACATATTGCAAAAGACATTCACATATTCCTCAGTGTTATATAACCATGGAAGCTTCGTGGAGGGTTGGTGGGTTGTGCAAGTATGGGGAGGAGAGGGTCGTTTTGTTGGTCTCACATTTAGTTTGACGATTTTAAGACTTTTCGCCCCATTTATTTGTCAATATTAAGACTTTTCGTGTCGTTTATGTGTCGATTTTTTTCTGGCAAAAGACATTGATATTCCTCAGTGCTATATAACCATGGAAGCTTCGGCAGGGTTGGTGGGTTGTGCAAGTATTACGGGGAGAGGGTCGTTTCGCTGGTATATTATTGACCCAGACCCACTTTTACTTACTTGTTTTAGGCAGTATTTGATTAACCCTCTCACGACCATATGACGCAGAGGTTGCCAGATTAGCAATAAGAAATAGAGTTCATTCACTCTTATAATTGCCTCTCTAAAATTAGTTTTCTGCCCACAGCTAACTCAAAGACAACTGCAGAGGTTGAAGTAACTAAACTAAAAGTTTATAAATACACCTGATGGTAACAAAGGCTTTAAAGTATCCCTAATAGGCTCAAAATTGCGTCAAGAACGTGAGAGGGTTAATATGAACACACTATTCTTGCAAGTCCATCATGCTAATTTTTACTTTCACTGAATGGATGCGACTTAACGTGGGCAAATTTACATAAAAACGATTGTTCTCACAGTATTTAGGATTAGTAATATTACCGAAACTCTTTATATTTTCCAGCTGATAATATTTCATCTTTAATGCCAGGTCCTCCATTGACCGCGCAACCATAATCATGCGCAGGCAACACGATTTACAACAGTGACAAGACAATACATTTGCGGCTTAAAGACGTTGATGAATGTGTGCGAGTACCAGGGTCTTGAGAAATGGAGACATCGCACGCAATGTGACACCCCCAATCCTTTTCCAACGTCTATTATTAGTGTCTTCTCATGGGACGCGATTAGAATTAGATAGTATGAATTATGTGCAGCAAAACACTATACTTACAGAACAAATAATACTACGATAAATGCTTTCTATAAATAAATACAATTCTTAAAATTGCAGGCTCGCTATCGCTCGCCAGGAAAAAATCGACACCTAAATGGCACGAAAGGTCTTAAAATTGACAACGAAATGGGGCGAAAGGTGTTTAAATCGCCAAACTAATGGGCCGAACGTCTTATAATCTCAAAACTAGTGGGGTTCAGCTTTAGGGAGAAGGGGGTCCAGGAAAATGGTCTGCCTCCCCTTAACTCTTTAAATCGGATGGCGATTATTTGCGTGTCATAGGGCTAATAAGTTATAGTGTTTAAGGTCAAGATATATCCGTCAATATATTCCTTGGTACAGTCATGATCATAAATGGCGACGTATCCAATTGAATTAGGATTGAATGAAAATATTGGGATGGATTTCGTGGTGTACTCAGTCTGGGCGTATTCATATATATATATATGATTTTCACCAACCAACTTTACTTCTAAACTCAATTAATGAAATCAACAAATACATGTGGCACTCCAAGGACTCGAACCTAGGATACTCACACCGAAATTCCGCGCCGACGCTCCATTAGCACCCTCTCTGTTTCAATTATATTATCATTCTACGAAAATTTACATATTCAAAAATTTGCAACTTAGGGCAGTACCTAGTTAGTGAGAAACTCAATAGGTCTATGTATATTCCGGTAACAACACTCGCTGTTTTTCTCTTTCTCTCCCTCTCGCTTTGGCTTGTATCCATTCGGCCCCATTCAGCCTACTGTTTTAAGACGTTTACCCCCATCCAGGTGTCAGTGTTTTCCTGGTGAGCGGTAGCGAGCCAGCATATATATATATATATATATTTGTTTTGAGAGGAAGCTAAATTTGTACATTTTTCGATAGAAAAATGTCTCCGGCGAAGGCGGATTTCTCCATACAATGTCTCGTTGTTGTTGTTGTTGTTTTTCCCCAAGCTGCCTGGCCGAACAGCCCCAAGGCCCCGAGCAAGGCCAAGGCCACAACCGAGCGCCCCCACAAAATCCTCCCCGCCGACCACAATAAAGCCTGGGTGACCGAAGCCACTCCACGGCGGGGAGCTGAGGAGGGTGCGGAAATGCCCGGGAAACCAAAGCCCCACCCAGGGCCCTGTGCCCCTCAGCAATTATGAAGAGAAAGTTGAGGGGCAAAGGAAAGATGTGACGCTTTGGCTTCCAATCTTGGTAGATTAGGAGGTCAATCCACGCAAGAGACGCCGTCACTTGAGATCCAGAAAATATACAAGCAAAAGGAACAGTCAGAGTAAGCTATGGGTATGGCAGAGATCGCTCAGTTCTCACTCTGATAGACCAGCCCATCACCACATGACTAGAACCCAATCCTCTCAGCATCAGCTAGGAAAGGCCCTAGAAAGCCGCCTTTGGCGGGGGGATAGCTCCCCTATTTCAACCCTTTTCGGGGTTGGGCACCCGCCGCAATGTCTCGTTGTATCACTCGCCAGTTGGAATAATGCATCCTGACTGTCGTATGCTATCGATCGAATCTACAATCTATGAACCTACAGTATTTTCAAAGGATAGTCACAACATAAATCGGAAAACAAAATGTGTGTATGTATGCTTAAACTCTCCATTTTCTTTAATGGGGGTGGCCGATTCGAGACAGAGCCCGAACAGGGACATCACAACATAAAAAAAAAAAAAAAAAAACACACACACACATTCACACACATCTAGGCCGTCCTATATAAACTCAATAAATTAATAATAAAATATATAAATAACTAATCACAAAATATCTTGGTCAGTCTATCATATTTGTTCCTCATCGCCGCCTTGTCCAGAAGTTTATGTGGACGACTGTACCTGTGTGAGCAAGAACCGTGTCCCAATATAGCCTATGGGGTTACTCTATACACAAAGAGAGAGAGAGAGAGAGAGAGAGAGAGAGAGAGAGAGAGAGAGAGAGAGAGAGAGAGAGGACGGACATATTTTGCTCGGTAGGACATATTTTGCTCGGTAGGACATTTTGGGCTACATTAGCTTTCAACATTAAACTCTCCAACAGAATCTTCCATGAATTAAGGGGAGGCAGACCTCTTCTCCCTAATGTTTAGCCCCACTAGGTTTGAGATTATAAGACGTTCGGGCCATTAGTTTGGCGATTTTAACACCTTTCGCCCCATTTCGTTGTCAATTTTAACACCTTTCGTGCCATTTAAGTGTCGATTTTTCGTTTTATCTTTCTCTCCTTTTCTCTCTCAACCTGGATTGTATCGATTCGGCCCCATTCAGCCAACTGTTTTAAGACGTTTATCCCCATCCAGGTGTCGATATTTTCCTGGCGAGCGATTTCGAGCCAGCATTGGAGCAATCCGGCTTCGCCGGAGATATTTTTCTATCGAAAAATTTATAAATTTAGCTTGCTGTCAAAACAAAAATATATATATGCTGGCTCGCTACCGCTCGCCAAGAAAATATTGACACCTGGATGGGGGTAAACGTCTTAAAACAGTAGGCTGAATTAGGCCGAATGGGTATATGGCAAAGAGAGAGGGAGAAAAAGAGAGAAAAAAAAAAAAAAAAAACAATGTGGGCTCCCTTAAGCAAACTGACGTGTGTACCCACTTGATATACAAGATGGCGTATATAGCTAAGGAAGGACCTCTGACCATAAAGGAGGTAGAGCCAATCAAAATGTATCTTACAACTCCCACAGATACTTCCTAAGCTTAATCAAAATCGTATAATAATAGCCGGAATAGTCGAAAAGCTTAAATCATGCTTATTATATGCCAAATCTAATTGATCTTTAATATTAGCGTACGTCACTAATTACCCTAAAATATTGCCCACCTCGCTTTTTTCTCTTTCTCTCCCTCTGTCTTTGGCTTGTATTCATTCGGCCCCACTAAGCCCACTGTTTTAAGATGTTTACCCCCATCCAGGTGTCAATATTTTCCTGGCGAGTGGTAGCGAGCCAGCATACATATATTTTTGTTTTGACAGCAAGCTAAATTTTTACATTTTTCGATAGAAAAATGTCTCCGGCGAAGTCAGATTTCTACATACTATGCTATCGACACCTGGATGGGGATAAACGTCTTAAAACAGTTTGCTGAATGGGGCCGAATGGATACAACCCAGAGAGAGGGAGAAAAGGAGAGAAAAAAAAGCAGGTCACCCCTCTTAAATCATGCTTATTAGATGCCACTTCTAATTAATGAATGATCAATTAGAAGTGGCATCATAGGGGAGGTGTGGTGGAGTGGTCTTGCCACTGGCCTGGTAATCCAAAGGTCCCGGGTTCAAATCCCGATGTATCAATGGGAAGATATTATTGGGATGGAATTTGTGCTGTACCTAGTATCAGTGCATTACCACAAAGCCCACCGAAACGTCAATAAAATACCCTCATTATTCCCTGATTAAATAGCACTGTATGAATATTCCCATATTCAAAATATGCTATAGGGGTGCAATGCCTGGTGAGTTATCTGCTCAACAGGTGGCGTTGTGTGTGTGTGTAAGTGTGAGAGTCCGAGTGTATGGGGTGAGACAGTGAAGCACGGGAACGAGGTGGTTTCAGAGATGGGGCCGCTTCGGGCCATGAGTGAGCACCGTGCCTCATGTGAAGGCAAGATGGCAGGTGCTCGTTGTACTCTACGTGCTTCACATGTCTCACTCCCTAGACTGGAACAAGACCTCACGGGCTTCACTGTTCATTGTAAAGCGGTGAATGTTAAGGCTCTCAGCCTATGCCCGAGAGGAAGTAAGTTGGAATATATAAAAAAAAAAAAAAATAAAAATAAAAAAAAAATATGATCAATGATCATAATATTATATCAGCATACGTCACTAATTACTCTAAAATATCGCCTTCATTAAGGGGAGATCTCCACTTGGGGGATTTTTTTCTTGACCCCTTTCTCCCTCATGTTTAGCCCCATTGCTTTTGATATTATAAAACGTTTGCCCCATTAGTTTAGCGATTTTAAGAATTTTCACCCCATATTAAGACCTTTCGTGCAATTCAGGTGTCGATTTTATCCTGGCGAGCGATAGCGAGCCTGTAATTTAAGAGGAACCGGCCTTCGGCTGCGACATTTTTCTACCGAAAAATGTAGAAATTTATCTTGAAAGGGACTCAAGGGGGTGTAATTATAAGCTTGATGGAGGTCTAGGGAACAAACTAAATACCTCCCCTTAAAGCAATTATTGTCAGCCGCCAGACCCATAACTCACGATCCTAATTGACGACATGCGAGTTTCAGGCTATAAGATAGTTGGAGCCGTAAACATCGATATAGTTGAATGCAAAGTAATATTGTTGCACTCTTTTCTTTAATAAACTCGTATTATCGTTCATATCAATCGAATGCCTTTTTCAGAATAAATTAAATCATGTCATTATGTAAAAGCGGACAAATAAATGAAGATGGACTTTTATTCAAGTTAGTTGGAATTTTGAGTAGTATATTCTGAAAATCGGGTCCTGTTGGATAATACCAATTCATTAACTTTCATTGATTTCATTAATTAACTTTATTTGGAAGTTAATTGGTGGGTTGGTGATATTAAGGGAGCCCACCTCGCTTTATTTCTCGCTCTCTCCTTCTCTCTTTGGCTTGTATCCATTCGGCCCCATTCAGCCTACTGTTTTAAGACTTTTACCCTCATCCAGGTGTCAATATTTTCCTGGCGAGCGGTAGCGAGCCAGCTTATATATATTTTTGTTTTGATAGCAAGCTAAATTTGTACATATTTCGATAGAAAAATTTCTCGGGTGAAGCCGGATTTCTCCATACAATGCTGGCTCGCTATCTGTAACCTTTTAAGGGGAGATTTCCATTTGAGTGATTTTTGTCTTGACTCTTTTCTCCCTCATGTTTAGCCCCATTGCTTTTCTAGTTTTAAGACGTTTGCCCCATTATTTTGACGATTTTAAGAACTTTCTACCCATTTCTGTCAATTTTAAGACCTTTCGTGCCATTTAGGTGTCGATTTTATCCTGGCGAGCGATAGCGAGCCTGTAATATAAGAGGAACCGGCTTTCACCCGGGACATTTTTCTACCGAAAAATGTACACATTTATCTTGAAAGAGGGTCAAGGGGGTGACATTTTAAGATTGCTGGAGGAGTAGAAAACAAACTAAAAACGTCCCCTTAATGAGCACACGGCCTTCCTAAGCTGTACAAAATCGTCTAATAGTCGCCAGAATACAGTGCAAAGTTCGATCGCGCTAATAAGTGATGTCTCGGCACCAAGTATGTTTTGATCAATAATTGGTATCAGCAATATCTAAGCTTCATTTCTTCATATTGAGTGAAGTTTACAACCATGTTCCTACACTTACCCACCCTATTCAATATCTGACAGACATTAATACAGCACAGAGTAAGCCAAACGTAATGACAGCTGGGCATGACTTATTAGTGCGACTGTACATCACCGCTACATAAGAGGTTAAGTGTACACCAAAGGGGTATGCAGTTATTGGGTGTGTTGGAAGTGATTTATTTTTCTTTTATAAGATGGGTTTTTATTATGCATGTCTACGGGTATATTATTTAAAACCCTTAATTACCATTATCATACATTCCTTAAGCTTACAATTTTGACAGTGTACTTATAAGAAAAAATCATATCCTAAGAAAATAAATATACAGTATATATATATATATATATATATATATATATATATATATATATATATATATATATATAGACTGGAACAAGACCTCACGGGCTTCACTGTTCATTGTAAAGCGGTGAATGTTAAGGCTCTCAGCCTATGCCCGAGAGGAAGTAAGTTGCAATATAGAAAAAAAAATATATATATATACTGTATATATATATATATATATATACTGTATATATATATATATATATATATATATATATATATATATATATTTATTAGACTCCCTTTCAAGCTAAATTTTTAATTTTTTCGATAGAAAACTGTTCCGGCCGAAGGCCGCTTCCAACTAAAATTACAGGCTCGCTTTCGCTCGCCAGGCAAAAATCGACACCTAAATGGCACGAAAAGTCTTAATATTGACAACAAAAATAGGGCGAAAGGTCACAAAATCGCCAAACTCATGGAACAAACTTCTTCAAATCTCAAAACTAATATGCTAAACATGAAAGAGAAAGGGGTCCGGAAAAAGCGACCACCTCCCCTGTAACTGACATTAACTTTATTGCATAGGCTTTCTTAATTGATATGAGTGTGTAATTAAAACAATGTGAAGTACCTCGCAGTATCAATATTTGTATTATTATTACACAACATTATTATTCCCTCATTATAATAATAATAATAATAATAATAATAATAATACATTATTGGATTTATATGTAAGTATTTAATGCAATATTAAAAACTATTTAATTGTCATTAGTACAAAGGAGTACAAAGGAAATCAAGCAACAACAGGCCCAGCGACCCCTCGAGCCTGCTTGCTCTACAAAACACTGATGATCAAGGTCTAAACAGTAGTTTAGAGTGGGTAAGGGAAACATGGAAAAGGAAGACTGCCCTGGGACAAATATCCGTGCCAGGATTAGGATATGTTAATAAGGGACATTTGTTAGTAGTATAATAGAGGAACAAAAACGCACTTTATTAATTTACAAATGTAGTCAGGCGTGGATTTAAGGCAAGGTGTTTGTCTAGGCGAAGTTTAAAAGAATCAACGGTGCTGCAGTCTATGACATATCGGGGAAACCCATTCCACAAGTTGACAACTCGATTGAAGAAGAAATTCTTAGACTCGTGTGAGTTAAAAGATTTACCAATAATTTTGCAACAGTTCCCCAGCATGTAATTTGACTGGTCGATAGTGAAATATTTATTACAGTTCATATTGTCGATGCCTTCCATGATTTTGAACATTTGAATTAAGTCGCCTCTTAATCTGCTCTGGGTTAAAGGAAGTAGATATAATTCTCTAAGACGCTCCTCGTATGGTTTGTTCTTTAGGCAAGGTATCATTTTGGTAACTCTACGTTGAACTCGTTTTAGCTGGTCTATATCTGTTTGGTAGTAAGGACAAAGGGAAGGCTATTATTTTACAGCCTGATCGATTTCCATTTACTATACTCCACCTCTTCCCCCCCCGCCCCCCCCCCCTCCCTACTGACACACATATACACACCCACACACACACACACACACACACACACACACACTTTTACTTACATGTACGTCAGCAGTCCCTCAATTTACCAAGGTATCAACAGAGCCCCCAGTAGTGAGGTTGTTTACGTTCTGCTCAACTTACTCTATTCACCCATTCACCTTCACCCCTCCCATTCTACTGACTGATATACACTCATACACACACAACTGATACACCTAACACACACACACACACATATATATAAACACACACACAAACACTCATACACACACAACCAATACATCTAACACACACACACACACACAACCGATACATCTAACACACACGCAACCGATACATCTAACACACACGCAACCGATACATCTAACACACACGCAACCGATACATCTAACACACACGCAACCGATACATCTAACACACACGCAACCGATACATCTAACACACACGCAACTGATACATCTAACACACACGCAACCAATACATCTATGTTACGACCGGGCACTCGGGTACACTAGGGCTCTTACACAGGACTCGAGTATGGCTCGCTGCCACAACGGAAACACACGATCCCAACCCCAGAGTACTGCCAGCCGAACAAAAAACGCCACTACCCTCCAGAGTTCTATCTGCTATAACGGGGTATACAAGAACTTGGTACTAGCGTTTCACACAACAGACTAATAACAAGACGGGAGTTATCTAGTCTGGTCAACAATCAAACAAAGAAGAAAGTACTACAACACTAAAGAATAGTGTTGGCCGAAGCCGAAGTAATCCACCCTTGAACTAAGAACTTAAGAAGTCCTCCACCCTCTACTTCGGATCGGCACTATTACGTTACGTTAAACAATAGTCCTCGAGCATCAAGCAAGGAATCTTCTGATAAGTTAGATGCTTCTCGAATACTCATAAGAAGTAAGTATCGGATTTTGAACAGCAATTTAATGAATAACTCACTGGTAATTAAAGGCTTTAAATTGACATAAGAAGAATTATAAGAATAAGCAATAGGATATGGCAAACATTAAGAAGAAGTACTCCGACAATGCACTGGCAATAGCCTACTAAGATTGTGCTCGTGGGCCACTAATCTCTGAAGTAGCTAAGCGTGCCACACATGAAATCAATAGTGCAGAAACAATAATATACATAAGGAGAAGCTTCAATACTATGCTGTATCTGCTGGTCGAGCAAAGTCTAGCTGGGATATCTAAGGTTAAGAGACAATGGCTGAGCAAGCGGCTCGTAGCCTAGCGAGGTCCTTAAGACTGTGCGGCCAAATTAAGTTAATTGACGGGATGCTCTCTTGAGAGATCCAGATCACTAGTATCTGGTTCTCTCCTGGCGATCCTCTCAAAGTCAAGCAAATGAGATAACACAGTGTTGGGTGGCATAGGCAAAAGCCCTCACTCGCAACACAGTGCTAAACTCCCACGGTACACAGTCAGAAAGACCACCTAGGCGTTCCACGTCTCCGTTGCAATTGTACTGGTTCAACCGCAACCTAGTACTCATAGGAAATCACAACTCAGAAACCCTATCCCAGTCTAGCATTGCCTAAACCAGCAGAAAACAGGAACATGAATAATCGCACACAGGGAAATGCATATACGAGTGCAACAAACATCAATCAATCCTATTCTAGTTAACCCTTCCAAAAATAGGCTATCTAACAGGCACTTATCTCGTGAGAACTCAAGCGATAATACTTTGGCTGACTAAATCTGCACCAAAGGGGTCATTGAGGTTATAAAGGGTCGAGAAGGGAAGAAGATAGGCTGTTCAGAGAGTAGAGAAAGTTCACATCAGTCGGAAGAATATATATAGTTGCAAGGGATATAAGAAGTCGCTCTGCCTGATGAGTTCTGAAGAATGGTGGCAAGAACCTCTCTTTTTATACTCGGCCCTCTAGCGGCATATCTCAAACTACTTAAGGACCGCCCACTAGCAATCATTACGTAATATTCTCTCTCAATCTGGGATCGACAAAGGATTTCCCACGCGCTTAGAAGGAGGAGGGAGGAGGGAATTAGGCCTACCTGCAGCGTGGCGCACTCACTGTTCCCCGTTACGTAATATCTCTCTCTCTCTCTCCTCTCATCATTACATATAAGTCCCACACACAATACTTATAACTAATGATATAAAATAGAACTCGTTGACTCAGATGAAAACAAAATACATATTTATAATACTTATAGTACAACGGCTCACATAAACTAAGTTAGGAAACTCTACACAGACTACAGCCAAAGTTCCTGCCCTGACGATCCTAGCGAGAGTGGGGCCTGACTGGGCGTTCTGTACAGCATGCTCATACTCGACATGCGTCACATCTTCTTCCTCGCCGGTGAAGAAGAGTGACTAAGCGGCTATTGTCTGAGGGGCGACCTGGACCTGGACCGCGCCCGTGACGTGGAGGCTGTCACCGGGGGCGTAGGTTCATGAGGTCTCTTAGATGTGCCGGGGGCTGGAGTAAGTGCTGTACCCTGCCCAGTCTCTGCCGACTTTCGTACAAATACTCTAGAGGTACGTTTAATAGGGGGGGGGTGTTCAATAAGTAATTTATCCCAAAGAATTACGTTATCACATTGAAGGGCTTTTTCAGGTCAGGTCAGGTATTCCTGCTATCAGTAAAATGTAATCTGATACTACCTGTTTCATGGTCGGATTGTCGGCGACTAAACCGGCTCCCCCTCCGGGTCCTCACTTGGAGGGTGGGTGGCTAGACACCCTGCAGGACTAAAAGCAATACCTGTCAAAGGGCGGATGAACTACTGTATATATTAGTCAACGGCCATTTAGCAAAACTTATGGTATTTTACCATGATGGATGTTTAGGATGTTGCCATAGCCTGCACCAAGGTCTTCCATTGTCCGTTTACATCCATCCCTGCTGTTTGGTGCTAAACAACAACTTTCCTTCCTTTTCCTGCAATCTCCTGTTTTTTTCCCCACGGTGGTTAGCAGGCCAATGAGGAAGACTTTTGAGTCTGGTGGATTTTTCAGGAGATTTGGCATTCTTTTTTCTGTTTCTAGTCTTTTCTAAACAAATAAAATCCACCGCTACTGCTCCCCCCTGGATATGGTGTCTTTGGGGCTTGTTTTATACCTTACCCAGATGTGATGGCTCCGTCTGGGTCGACCTGTTTATATCCATCTTTATGTATTTGTATATGGATTGCTTTCAACTTTTTCTGTTTTTGTTTCTACTTTTGTCCGGTGATATAGAAGTTAATCCCGGTCCTCACAGACAACTTGCTACAAGTTGTCGTGTATTTTATTCCAATATTCGTGGTCTCTATAAGAACATCAAGGATCTTACATTGGCATCTGTTGATTATGATATTGTCTTTTGTTCTGAAACCCTTGTCTCTGGTAATGGAGATTATTCTGAACTTCTTATACCTAACTTCGGTAAACCAGTTCTTATTCGGCGTGATTCTATTCCTCGTGCTCGTGGAATGAGCTTGTATATTAGATCTGGGTATAATGCTCAGCACTTAACTAAGCATATTTGTAAATGCCATGAGATGCAGTTAGTTAAAGTTTCCAGCAAGTATCATAATCATTACATTTTTAGCCTGTACAGAAATCCTGATGTTAACAATGACATATATGACTGCCTTTTAACAGCCATGGCTTCAATACAGTCTGTAGATGTCAAATCATCTTTTATTTTTGTTGGTGATGTCAATGCGCATCATCAAGAGTGGTTGAACTCGGTCTCTCCAACTAATAGAAATGGTCATGCTGCATTGGATTTTGCAAACTTATCTGGTTGTGAACAGCTAATCCAAGGACCTACTCATATGTCTGGAAATTGTCTTGATCTAGTACTAACAGACATTCCTGGCGTTGTAGAAACCTCCGTTCTTGTACCTGTAGGCACTTCCGACCACAATGCCATCATGTGTAAAAATTAATCTTGATTTTTTCTGTTCCTGATATTACTCTCTCACGTAAAGTCTACTTTAAATCCCGGGTTAACTGGGACAACGTTTGTAATGATGTTTTGTAATATTGAGTGGAATCACATACTAAGATCTCATGACCCGGTTTCAGCTCTCAACAATTCCCTTCTTGGTATCCTTCGCAAAAGAGTTCCATCAAAGACAATTAAGTCTCGTATCAGGGATAAAGCATGGTTTAATGATGACTGCAAGCGTGCATTTGATGACAAACAGGCTGCATATCGTCTATGGAGGCGTATTCAAACCCCCTTGCATTGGGAAAATTATGTTTTTAAAAGGGCAGCTGCGCAGAGAGTTTATGATGGTGCTGAGAGGGATTATAACTCCCATCTTCAGGATGTTCTGGCAGGAGCTACACAGCCTCATAAATGGTGGTCCGCTTTGAAATCCTCTTTATTTGGAATAGATTCCTCCATGCCTCCTCTTTGTGATTCTGATGGCTCCATCTCTTTTTATCCATTATCGAAGGCCAATATTCTATCTAATATTTTTATTAATAAGCAGAGTAATCAGGAATTGTCTTTGCCATTGACATGTTTCCCTAGACCCAACCTCAATACAATGGCATTCAAATCAGCTGAACTGAAAAGGTACTTGCTGGATCTTGATACCTATGGTGGCACAGACCCGGATGGGTTTTTCCCTCTCTTTTTTTAAAAAGGTTGCAGTGGTCTTGGCACCTAAATTGGCAGTGGTGTTTAGGTTGCTTTTGAAATCAGGTAGTTTTCCTCTTTGCTGGCGTAAGGCTATTATCACTCCTATTCCAAAGGGAAATACTGCCTCATCATCTCCTAATGACTATCGCCCTATCTCCATTACACCTATCCTATCCAAGCTCTATGAGAGGCTTTTGTCCAGACGCCTTTCCTCTTATTGTAATAGTCATAATTTGATACCAAACTCACAGTTTGGTTTTCGTAAGGGACTGGGTACATGTGATGCACTTCTGACACTCACCCATGACTTGCAATCTTCATTGGACCAGGGACATGAGTCTCGCGTCGTGGCTATTGACTTTAGTTCTGCTTTTGATTTAGTCAACCATAAAGCACTTCTGTTTAAGTTACAGCTCATTGGTATTGGTGGCAATTTTTTAAGGATCTTTGAAGATTTTTTGACGAAAAGATCTCAGTCTGTGGTCATTGATGGGTGTCATTCCCCTTCTGTTACTGTTGTTTCTGGTGTTCCACAAGGCAGTGTCCTTGGGCCTTTGCTTTTTATTATTTTTACTGCTGACCTGTGTTCCGAGCTTGAAAATAAACTAATCTCCTATGCTGATGATACAACTTCATATGCGTCAATTGCATCACCAATAGATCGACAGGTAATTGCTACTGCTCTGAATAGGGATTTAGCCAAAATTACATCATGGTGTGAACTTTGGGGCATGAAACTTAATGCTAGTAAAACACACTCCATTATCATCAGCAGATCTCGTACCTTGGATCCTCCCCATCCTTATCTACAAGTTTCTGGCGAGCAAATTGAGAATGTGGATACTCTGCGTTTGTTAGGAGTTACTCTTGATCCCAAACTTACTTTTGAAAAGCATATTCGTTCTTTCTCCTCTTCCATTTCCCAAAAAATTGGTCTGCTTCGCAAGGTTTATAAAACATTTGCTTGTGACGCCACAGTTATCAAGTCTTTTTATGCTTTTATTTTGCCACATTTCGAGTACTGCTCACCTGTCTGGTTGTCAGCAGCTGACTGCCATCTCAAGTTGCTTGACAGGTCGCTAAATTCCATCAGTTTTATTCTACCTAATTTGTCTCTTGATCTGTGTCATCGACGTAAAGTTGGTGCCCTTAGTCTTTTATTTAAAGTTTTTAACAACCCTCAGCATCCCTTACATGGGGTTCTGCCTGGGCCCTATGTCCGGGCTCGTGCAACTAGATTCACAAGCAATCTTAATTATCTTGCCATGAGCCGTGTTAATTTTTCTACTACACAGTTTTCACGGTGTTTTGTGCCGGCCATGGTTGACTTGTGGAATAAGTTGCCAAATGAGCTAGTCAATTCAGCTAATATCTCCATTTTTAAGTCTAGAGTTAATGCTTTTTTGCAGCATTAATTCTAATTTTTAAACTTATTTTATTCTATTTTATTGTATTATATTTAAGCTTGATATCCTCCACTGCATAATATGTTATCTGTGTTTAATATGTGTATATTGTGACGCACCCAGTGCGTGGCAACGCAACCTGATTGTACTCCTTGGTACTCCACTGTACCGCCACTGTGCGGTACCGTGTACCGTGTACCGTGTACCGCTGTACCGTGCTGGCTGCTTATATTGAGTGTGACAACGTATAACTATGTTCTTTGTATCTCTGCAAAGGTCTCGTCATGTGCTAACCAGTGGTGGGTTTTGTTTTAAGCCATGTCGAGACCTTCCATTTAATATGTAGTATCAATAGAGAAGTTGATAGATAAGACAATGGGAGTTCAGAGAGAGAGAGTGAGTTGGGCTTCAGAGCGAGAGGGTAGCAACGCGCCACGCTGCCGGAGTGGTGGTTGCCAGACGTATGGACCGGTTGGCAGCCTTGCGCTTATAGCTAGGTGCGACAGGGTTGGTAGTCCATTGCCGCCTGCCTATGCTGCCTGGGTTGCCCATGTTGTCGTACTGCACATTGCCTGGAGGCTCGCTGTGTGTTCCATGATCAGGTTGCCTAGAACCTTTGAGATTCTAACATCCCTTGCCCTCTCTCCCAATTTCTCACGGTTGCACTCTTTCTCTCTGACGACATTACTCTCATTTCATTCTTCTCTCTATTTAAATGCATAACCTTCCCTTGAGGTCCTAAAGGAGTTTCAGCACTCACCTCTCGTATTACTCTTAGGACAAGCATATATTTACATGTATTAGATTTAAGGGGTTAATGTGAACAGCGATCTTCTTGATGAGGATAGTTGGTGAACGTTCTACATGTTCACGAGTTATATGCCCAGCTCATCATCCAATTTGTGACTAGACTAGTGCCATGTGTAAGAGCCCGACCATGCCCAGGAGTTGTCTGTAGCGGGGCGAGGACTTAGCCTTGATTTGCCTACCGAGCCAGGAGCGAGTGCAGTACCAGAGACTACAGCTCGCTCGTAGTGCCGGTATAGTAGAGTAACGTAATTTATCTGTCCTTGTGTTCTCTGCAGTCTTTTCCTGGGTTCTCGCTTTCGGTGCTGGGACTCGTTGTTCCTGTGACTTGGCCTGCTAGCTAGAACACATGGGGGTGATGAGTGGGTGATATCTTTATTTTACTATGCATTGCAGCTCTCTTTAAGTTTATGTATATAACACTTTACAATACACATTACTCACACACAAGACAACACTATTAATACTTTCATGTATCAATTAACTGCACTGTCGTTTTGCTGCTGTGTCCGGAGTTCCGTTGCGTAGGGCGCATACGGACTCAGAGGGGAGACAGAGTGAGAGAAGCGAAGTAGCCTATGCGGTAGTAGGCTACCGGCGCAGTACTGTTGCCTGCAACCTTTTAGTTATTCCAAGTATAGATTCATTATTATAATAAGTGACTACTATTTATGTTCCTTCCATGTGTATTATTAGGTATCTACTGGATCATGAACATCTTGTATGCTACATGCTAGTGCATGTTAGTAGGGGACAGTTATTCTAGTGCACGCGCTTTCAAGTAGGCGTGTACATTTGTCATTTAGCATTTCACTGTCATACCTTTAGCCTGCTTCTATTCTACATTATTAGAGGCTTAATATTAACGTAGTTTCTTGAGTATTGCATTTCTTTAGTCATAACGTAACCTATAAATGTCTGAGGGAGTTTAGCCTCATAGCCTACCCCTGTTGTACACTTTCGCCGAGTTAAGGTACCTCGTTACCATAGACGATAACTCTGTAGGGCGTTGGTGCTTTTGTTGTCTGGAGCATATAGTATTTGGGACTGGAATCGAGCGTGTCGTTGTCACATAAGCCATTTCTGTCCTACGATCAAGAATCCCGAATATGTATTGCCGATCCAGCCGTAACAAAATGGCGACCTTGCACAAGATTCAGTAGTATCCTATCACATGTTTTTTGGAGAACTATTCTATGCTACCTAGTAGAGCTGGCTAGAATTTTCTTGCATATTGGAGGAATTTTTATTGTGTCATTATTGTATTGGTGGACTTGCAGATTGTTTCGTTAGGGGTGTCTAGAGTAGAGTCATTCAAGCATCTTTAACATTTTGTGAGTCGAGACTGCAATTAGTAATAAGCACTTTTTTTTTTTTATGAACAGCAATTGTATAACCAGCACTATGTCTAATGACTCATCATTTACGGGGGAGGATAACACGGTACAGCCTAGTGACCAGCAAGTACAACAGATATTTAGGGAGGGGAGTGTTATAAGTGGAGAGAGGGATGCCCGGGCATTTTTGCAGACACCTTTGACCGAACAGCGCCTGCAGGCTATTGATTGTTACGGTCTTCGCTGTTTAGCCACGGTTTTGGGGCGGGACTGTCCTGACAGTTGGCCCAGGAAGAATTTGGTGGCATGTTTGTTGGGTGATGGCGATGGGGCGGTGGGTGGAGTGGGGTCTTGGGGGGTTCCCTCCAAGCCTCCATTCCACTCTACCCCTGAGCTGGGCCCTCAGCCAGCGAGTCTTAGCACGATGCAGCAGGAGGGTTCTCAATGGCAAGCTGGCTTACCCGTAAACACGTCTCGGTGTGGATCCCCCATTTTGTGCTCTCCCCCCCCCAGGCCTGTCTCCTGAGATGTTATTTCAGCTAGAACTAGCTAAGTTTAAGCTGCAGGAGACTCGGATACAACAGGCTAGTATAGAACGGATTAAGCTGCAGGAGACTCAGATACAACAGGCTAGTATAGAACGCATAGAGGTTGCTAGAATCCAAGCCAATCAGGATGCAACCAGGTACCAGGCTGAAATGGATGTCGAGAAGTCTAGAGTAGAGACCACGGGGCGTCATCTCGGTGGTGGGCACCGGGTTACAGACTCACTTTCGCATTTAATTAAGTTAGTACCCGCATTTGATGAGACAGCAGTGACTGAGTTTTTTTGCTCGTTTCGAAAAGAAGTGTCGTGAGTATGACTGGCCGGAGGTTAAATGGGCAGCATTAGTTTCATCACGTCTAGTGGGTAAGGGGTTGAAAGCCTACGATGCACTGTCACTGGACGAGAGTGTCGTGTATGGACTGGTGAAGGAGGCTGTGCTCCGGGCCTACGAACTGCAACCCGAAACTTATAGATTGAAGTTCCGTGGCGTGAATAAGAAGAGCGACGTCAGTTTTATGGAGCACGCACGGGACTTAACAGATGCATGTAATAACTGGTTTCGGTCCGAGCACGCAGAGTCGGCTGAGGAAATTAAGCAACTTTTCTATCTGGAACAGTTTTACAAATGTACTGGAACCGATCTAACGCTGAACATTAAGGAAAAATGTCCCAAGACAGTAGAGGAGGCTGCCAAGATGGCAGACTTCAGATTATCATTGATTCGTGGTTGCGGTGCCGCTCAGAGGGCTGAGTCAGGGCAGAAGGGGCGCTATACCCCACCCACCAGAGTTTTCGATAATAACAAATCCTATGACACACATAACCACACTAAATGCATTGCACCTAATAACACCTACAAACACAAGCCTCTCCCGTTTACTAAAGGTCAGGCCCCTTCTTCGCCCGCACAAGGGAAGAAGCCCATTGGGGATGTGAAATGTTACAAATGTCAGAAGCTAGGCCATTATTCACGTGAGTGCCCTAGTAACACTCCCGCTAAGCCGGTGTCATTGGTTCACAGTATCGGTGTGTCTCTGAAGGCTGCAGCAACTGCCCGGGGTAGGTTGTCAGCAGCTGAGGCACACGCGGTAAAGAAGCGTACGGAAGGCTCGACACCTGTCCGGGACACTTTCTGTAGCCATCGGGGGCACGGGTTTGTGAGCTGGGGGAGTGAACTACGGAGGGTTGACTTGCTGAGGGATACGGGGGCTTCGCAAACTTTGTTGAGGAACTTCACAGGGAAACCGATAAATGCGGCCAGAGTTGTTGTGGTGCAGGGTATAAATGCTACGAGGTCATACCCACTTGTGAGGTTGGAGTTGAGAGTGGGAGAGGTGTGCAGGGAGCTGGATGTAGGGATCGTTGAGTGTTTGCCAGTTGAGGGCGTCGACCTTCTTCTCGGCAACGACTTTGCGGTGCCCACTTCCGGGACTCCACCCTTAGTCGTTGCCGAGAGGGCGGCCGACGTGGATGGTGAGAATCGGGAATGGGTTGGGAGGTGCCAACAGGATAAGATGGCCTGTGTGGTAACCCGATCTCGCTCTGCGGCTCCTGCACAGCCTAGCACTCAACCTCGGGGACAGTGGAGGAAGGATCAGGAGAAGGTTGCTAAGGGCAGGAAAAGGGACATTGATTCTGCTGCACTTCTCGGTGATTCGGTACTTGGACCTATAATAAACACGGGAGTTGACTCTGGCCCAGATATGGTGTGTAACAAGGCAGAGTTGGGTAAGACTTCGCGTGAGGCAAGAGCTGTAGCGAGAGCCACTAAGGCAGTAGAGCCTACTAGCCGGGGTAATGTCTTATTACAAAACCATCTTGATGCATTGACGCCCAGGGACATTAGTGAGCAGCAGCTGCAAGACGCTAGCCTAGCTCGTTATAGCAATGGTGCCATAGAGTTGGAGGAAGATGGGGATGCGAAGCCGGGAGATTTCTTTAGGCTCAACAGGATATTGTACCGCAGATTTCTAGACCCCAAATCGAAGTGGGAGGGCGGTGCGAGGGTAGTAGACCAGGTGGTTGTTCCAAATAAGTATAGAGAGTCCTTATTGTGTCTGGCGCATGATGTGCCGGTGGCGGGTCATTTGGGGGTAACAAAAACATTGGCGGCATTGGGCAGGTTTTTCTGGTGGCCTGGGGTCAAGGCTGATGTCTGTGCATGGGTGGCTGGGTGTGCGACCTGCCAGACAACGGGGAAGCCTAACCAGACAATCCCGAAGGCACCTTTGTTTCCCATACCTGTCACCGGGCCTCCGTTCAGCAAAGTTGTAGTAGATTTGGTTGGCCCTTTCCCGCCTACTAGTAGTGGCAATAAATTCCTGTTGACAATCATGGATGTGGCTACGAGATACCCGGACGCATACCCCATGAGAAACGGCTCGGCAAAGGCAGTTGTTAAAAACTTATTATTGTTCTGTTCCCGTTATGGATTTCCACGTGAGGTGCAGTCAGACCAGGGGAGCAATTTTACATCCAAATTGTTCAAGCAAACCCTTCAGTTGCACGGTATATGTTCTGTAGTGTCGTCAGCCTACCATCCCGAGAGTCAGGGAGTCTTGGAGCGGTGGCACTCGACCCTGAAGAGTATGCTACGCTGTTACTGTGCAGAACATGACACTGTTTGGGATTTGGGTCTGCCGTATGTTCTGTTCGCTGCACGTGAAGTCCCAGGAGAGAGCCTGGGGTTCAGTCCAAATCAACTAGTCTTTGGCCATAATGTGAGAGGACCTTTAAGTATGGTGAAAGAGATCTGGGAGGGCGAAGAGAAGCCGGGGTCTGTACTTAAATATATCCTTGAGAGCCGGGAGAGACTTATAGGTTGCATGGCAGCGGCAGGTAATAACTTGGTTAATGCACAGGCGGTCATGAAGCACCAGTATGACGCCAAGGTGAAGCTTCGGGAGTTTTCGGTGGGTCAGGAGGTAATGTTGCTTTTACCTTTGCCTGGACACCCCCTTTCTGCCAAGTTTATTGGGCCGTATGTGGTGGCTAAGAAACTGTCCGACCTTGATTATCTCGTTGCAACACCTGACCGTAGAAAAAAACATCAGTTATGTCATGTTAACCTCATGAAAGAGTATGTGAGACGCCCCTCAGAGCCTCTCACTGTCCCTGTGCTGGCCTGCAGCGGCCAGGGTGGAGAAGGAGGTGGGGACAGTCATGCTGCTGAGGAGGATAGCTGG
>JBAKBP010031338.1:0-24553 GCA_037953745.1 Lithodes maja | reverse complement strand
GTTTACAAATATCTGAGGGAACCAACCTGTCTAGATGCTTCCGAAGCAACCCAAGTCCTCCCCCAATATCAAACTGAGCAACCCTTTTTTCTCTCCGTGTGTAACGTTGCTGCCCCGGAGTCTCTTCCTGCCCTACCTCCTCACTAGCTGTGACAGGTCCTGGGGCCTCTCCAGACTCTAACATAGGTGCCAATACTGAATCACCCGGGAAAGCCGCCGAGTCAAAACTCTTAAAACCAACTCCTGCTTTAGCCTCCTCCTGTTGATCGTTCCTCCGCTGGTCTGAAGACGGAGGACTAGGCTGTGACACTTTAGCTGCCCGAGCTCGGGTGACAACACACGCCCTTGGTTGTGTCTGGCACCGCTCGACCCACTCTTGCTCTTCCCTACTCACGTCGGCCGGCCTCTCGGCAACGACTAAGGGTAGAACCTCAGAAGCGGGCATTGCAAAGTCGTTGCCGAGAAGAAGGTCGACGCCCTCCACTGGCAGTTTCTCCACAATCCCGACATCCAATTCACGTGCCACACCATCCACCTCCAACTCCAACCGCACCAGCGGGTATGACCGAGTTGCATTAATACCCTGCACCACTACCACCCGAGCCGCGTTTATAGGGTAGCCAGTCAAGTTTTTCATCAGAGTCTGGGAAGCACCTGTATCACGCAAGACCTCTACTCCATGCTTGCGCCCCGCCCACATCACGCAACCCCGCCCTCTATGGTCGCAAAAAACATCCTGAGCAGGGTTCGAGCCTCCCAGGTGCTTCTGCATTGGCTGTGCCTCAGCCTCTGACGAACTGCCCCGGGCAAACTCAGATGACTTCGGAGACACACCAATGTTGCAGGCCAAAGACACAGCTGCTGTAGGTGGTTTGCTAGGACAGACTCTTGCAAAGTGCCCCTTTTCATGACAATGATAACACTCCAACTCCCCTTTGGGCTTCCCTTGGTACTGGGAAGGGCCCGGCCCCTTCTTAAATGGGACGGTGCTAGTCTTGTGGTCAGTCTTGGTATCATGGCTCTTGTACTTGTTTGCATAAGGTATATCACTAACTCCGGGGGGTGGGGCGTCACGCCCCTTGTTACCTGCCTCACTACGCTGGGCAGACCCGCACCCACGAATTAGTGATAGCCGGAGGTAAGCCATCTCAGCTGCCTCCTGTAGAGTTTTTGGGTTCTTTTCTTTAATAGTTAAAGTCATTTCTGCACCAGTACACTTATAAAACTGCTCGAGCAGAAACAGCTCAGTCAACTGTTCGGCCGTCTCAGCTTTCTCAGAACGTGTCCAGTTTTTAAGTGCATCTTTTAAGTCCCGGGCATGTTCAAGAAAGGTCGCCTCCCTAGTCTTTGTAACACCCCGAAACTTCAATCGATATGTTTCCGGTTGCAACTCGTATGCCCGTAGGACAGCTCTCTTCAATTCTGGGTAGTCAATGCAAGACTCTAAAGGCAGTGCATCATAAGCCTTCAGACCCTTACCCGTAAGTCTTGAGGAGACTAGAGCTGCCCACTTCTCTTCAGGCCAATTATGCTCCCTACACTTCTTCTCAAAACGATTAAAAAATTCTGTGACTTCAGTTTCACTAAATACCGGCACCAATTTGACTAAGTGGGCCAAGGACTGTTCTCTTACTTGGCCCTCACGGCCCATCCGAGTCCCTGTCGACTCTGCACGAGTCTTATCTAAATCTAATTTAGCACAATATTTCTCTGAGTCGTACCTAAGCTCAGCCTCATGCCTCCTGGTCTCATCCTCATGCCTCCTGGTCTCATCCTCTTGCCTCCTAACCTCAATCTCATGCCTCCTAGTCTCATTCTCCATCTTAGCAAGCTCAAGTCTAAATACCATATCTGGAGACAGGCAGGAAGAGGGAGCTGCCACTACTGAAGGAGGGGGGGCAAAAACTGGGGAACCACCATGTGCACCACCCGAGGGCACTTCAATGTGCCAATTCTCATCCCTCTGTGGGAGAGTGCTAACCTCCGGTAACTGAGTGGACGGCACTGTGGGAGTCGAGTGAGAGGGGATCTGGGGAGGAACCCCCCCAAACGCCCTCTCCTCCGAAACCCCATGTCGCCCACGCAACACCCAGGAAATCAGCTCCCCCTTGGACATCCCTACTACATTGGAAATGCCCAAAACCTTGGCTATCAGGTGCAAGCCACAAACATCCACCCAAGTCAGCCTCTCCTCCGTCACGTGGTACCGCTTACTCACAAAAACTCTAGCATCCTCCTCACTGGTTACTAACGGCACACCTTCAAATGGCATCTCTCGCTCATCGTCAGTGCTAGTGCACGACATACTGAAGTCCACAAAAAAATTCTCGAGACAAAAGTGTTAAACTTCCTATGCAAGCACTAATTACTAAATTAACTGGAGTCTCTTAAATGCTTTACTAATTGCCATACAAAAACAAAATATTCTTCAATATGCACGCTAAAATACAAACAAACAAATGTTGTACAACTCTGCAAAAATTTATACTGTTCACAAAATCCTAAGCAAGGTCGCCATTTGTTACGACCTGGCACTCGGGTACACAAGGGCTCTCAATCAGGACTCGAGTACGGCTCGCTGCCACAACGGAAACACACGATCCCAACCCCTGAGTACTGCCAGCCGAACAAAAAACACCAATACCCTCCAGAGTTCAATCTGCTATAACGGGGTATACAAGAACTCGGTACTAGTGTTCAACAACAGACTAATAAAGAGACAGGAATTATCTAGTCTGGTCAACAATCAAACAAAGAAGTAAGAAACAACAACACCAAAGAATAGTGTTGGCCGAAGCCGAAGTAATCCACCCTTGACTAAGAACTTAAGAAGTCCTCCACCCTCTACTTCGGATCGGCACTATTACGTTACGTTAATTAATAGTCCTTAACCTCTGAAGTGCGCACGGGGGTAAATGAAAACGTCCCCCTGTGCTGACGTATTTGAGGTTTTTCGTCACTAAAATATTCATTGTACCATTAATAGCATTAATAATTATCCATATGCGCCTATTATGGGTTGATTATAAAGGTATTAACCTGAAACAACAATAAAACAAGTGAAAACAGCGTTTGGATGGTCAAAATCGGAGATATAGCCCGCGAGTTGTATAATGTATGGGTGAGGCAAGCTACCTTCCCGCCAATTTTCCCCAAGGCCACTGCGACACAGTCGATCGATACTCTCTCTCTCTCTCTTGCACTCGATGGCCATCAGTGATGACAACACCCTGCTTGCAACTCGCTAATGTTAGCACGAAAATATACCTCAGAATAAGGGAATAATAGGGAAAATAGGTGATAACTGAGGAATAGGAGGAAAGTGGGGAAGGAGGGGAGGTAGAGGACTGAGATTTTGCATGGCCCAGGGGCCAAAAAAAAAAATAAAATAAAAAAAAAAAAAAAAAAAAAAAAAAAAAATCGATGTAAAAAGTTGATTTTTAGTTTTACTTACTCCAGAGAGTCTTCCCGCAGTCCGCCGGGGGAACTCTTAAGAGTCTTCCCGCAGCTCCCGGGTTAAGCATCGAGCAAGGAATCTTCTGAAAAAGTTAGATGCTTCTCGGATGCTCGTAAGAAGTACGTATCGGATTTTGAACAGCAATTCAATAAGCAAAACACTGGCAATGAAATATTATTAAAGGTTTAAATTGGCATAAGAATAATTATAAGAATATGCAATAGTAAATGGCAAACATTAAAAAGAAGTACTCCGCAAATGCACCGGCAATAGCCTACTCGGATTGTGCTCGTGGGCCACTAATCACTAAAGTAGCCAAGCGTGCAACACATGAAATCAATAGTGCATAAACAATATCATACATAAGGAAAGCTTCAATACTATTCTGTATCTGCTGATCGAGTAAAGTCTAGCTGGGATGTAGTAGGCTAGGAAACAATGGCTGAGCAAGCGGCTCGTCGCCTAGCGAAGTCCTTAAGGCTGTGCGGCCAAATTACGTTAATTGACGGGGTGCTCTCTTGAGAGATCCAGATCGCTAGTATCTGGTTCTCTCCTGGCGACCCTCTCAAAGTCAAAGCAAACGAGTTAGCACAGTGTTGGGTGGCAGAGGCAAAAGCCCTCACTCGCAACACAGTGCTAAACTCACAAGGTACACAGTCAGAAAGACCACCTAGGCTTCCCACGTCTCCGTTGCGATTGTACAGGTTCAACAAAATCTAGTACACATCGGAAATCACAACACCAGTAGCCCTATCCCAGTCTAGCATTACCTAGACCAGCAGAAAACAGGAACAATAATAATAACACACAGGGAAATGCATATACGAGTGCAACAAACATAAATCAATCCTATTCTAAGTTAACCCTTCCAAAATAGGCTATCTACTAGGCATATATCTCGTGAGAAGTCAAGCGATAATACGTTGGCTGACTAGCTCTGCACCAACGGGACCATGGAAGTTAAAAAGGGTAGGGAAAAGAGGAGATAGAATGTACGGTAGTAGAGAAAGTTCACATCAGTCAGAAGAATATATATAGTTAGCAAGGGAAATGAGAAGTCGCTCTGCCTAATGAGTTCTGATCTAAAAATGGCTAGACTTCCCTTTTTATACTCGGCCCTCTAGTGAGCCCAACGTGAACTACTAAGGACCGCCCACTGACAATCATTACGTAATTTCTCTCTCTCAATCTGGGATAGACAAAGGCTTTCCCAGCACTGAGGGGAGGGGGGAGGGGGGGAGTGCTAATGAGTTAGGCCCACCTCCCGCATGGCGCACCCACTGACCCCCATTACGTAATCTCTCTCTCTCCTCTCATCATTACAAATAAGTTTTATACACAATACTTATAACTAATGATATAAAATAGAACTCGTTGACTCAGATGAAAACAAAATACATATTCATAATACTTATAGTACAACGGCTCACACGAACTAAGTTAGGAAACTCTACATAGACTACAGCCAAAGTTCCTGCCCTGACGATCCTAGCAAGAGTGGGGCATGACTAGGCGTTCTGTACAGCATGCTCACACTGGACATGCGTCACAACGGTCAAATTCGGTGATTGTTAGATCCATTTTACTACGAAGTACGGTTTCAATTTTTCGCTGGCTCTGTTCCCAGAATGGCCTCGCCCACGAAAGATCCCTGAACCTAGTGACAATCTATTTTTTATTAATTTCACCACAACACCAAACACCTCCAATGAAATTAATGAATACATATATGTGATCTGTTACGACCGGGCACTCGGGTACACTAGGGCTCTCAAACAGGACTCGAGTATGGCTCGCTGCCACAACGGAAACACACGATCCCAACCCCAGAGTACTGCCAGCCGAACAAAAAACACCAATACCCTCCAGAGTTCTATCTGCTATAACGGGGTATACAAGAACTCGGTACTAGCGTTTCACAACAGACTAATAAAGAGATGGGAGTTATCTAGTCTGGTCAACAATCAAACAAAGAAGTAAATACAACAACACCAAAGAATAGTGTTGGCCGAAGCCGAAGTAATCCACCCTTGACTAAGAACTTAAGAAGTCCTCCACCCTCTACTTCGGATCGGCACTATTACGTTACGTTAAACAATAGTCCTCGAGCATCGAGCAAGGAATCTTCTGATAAAGTTAGATGCCTCTCGGATACTCGTAAGAAGTAAGTATCGGATTTTGAACAGCAATTCAATAAGCAACACACTGGCAATTAACTAACATTAAAGGCTTTAAATTGACATAAGAAGAATTATAAGAATAGACAATAGTAAATGGCAAACATAAAAAAGAAGTACTCCGACAATGCACTGGCAATAGCCTACTAGGATTGTGCTCGTGGGCCACTAATCTCTAAAGTAGCTATGCGTGCCACACATGAAATCAATAGTGCATAAACAATAACATACATAAGGAAAGCTTCAATACTATGCTGTATCTGCTGACCGAGCAAAGTCTAGCTGGGATGTAGTAGGCTAGGAAGCAATGGCTGAGCAAGCGGCTCGTAGCCTAGCGAGGTCCTTAAGACTGTGCGGCCAAATTACGGTAATTGACGGGATGCTCTCTTGAGAGATCCAGATCACTAGTATCTGGTTCTCTCCTGGCGATCCTCTCAAAGTCAAGCAAACGAGTTAGCACAGTGTTGGGTGGCAGAGGCAAAAGCCCTCACTCGCAACACAGCGCTAAACTCTCAAGGTACACAGTCAGAAAGACCACCTAGGCTTCCCAAGTCTCCGTTGCGATTGTACAGGTTCAACAAAACCTAATACTCATAGGGAATCACAACTCTAGTAGCCTCATCCCAGTCTAGCATCACCTAGATCAGCAGAAAACAGGAACATGAATAATCATACACAGGGAAATGCATATACGAGTGCAACAAACATTAATCAATCCTATTCTAGTTATCCCTTCCAAAATAGGCTATCTAATAGGCATATATCTCGTGAGAACTCAAGCGATAATACTTTGGCTGACTAGATCTGCACCAAAGGGGTCATTGAGGTTAAAAAGGGTTCGGGAAAAGAAGAAGGTAGGCGGTACAGAGAGTAGGGAAAGTTCACATCAGTCGGAAGAATATATATAGTTGCAAGGGATATGAGAAGTCGCTCTGCCTAATGAGTTCTGAAGAATATGTGGCGAGACTTCCCTTTTTATACTCGGCCCTCTAGTGAGCATATCGCCAACTACTAAGGACCGCCCACTAGCAATCATTACGTAATATTCTCTCTCAATCTGGGATCGACAAAGGATTTCCCACGCACTGAGGGGGAGGAGGGAGGAGGGAGGAGGGAATTAGGCCTACCTGCCGCATGGCGCACTCACTGGCCCCCGTTACGTAATCTCTCTCTCTCCTCTCATCATTACAAATAAGTCCCACACACAACACTTATAACTAATGATATAAAATAGAACTCGTTGACTCAGATGAAAACAAAATACATATTTATAATACTTATAGTACAACGGCTCACATAAACTAAGTTAGGAATCTCTACACAGACTACAGCCAAAGTTCCTGCCCTGACGATCCTAGCGAGAGTGGGGCCTGACTGGGCGTTCTGTACAGCATGCTCATACTCGACATGCGTCACACCTCCCCCAAGATTTTACTTGCTCAACCCTGAGCTAAAATCTGACACACAGAACCCCATCAAGCCCCTCACACCCAGCGACCGCATGGCACTAAAACAAAGCTGAGTTTATCACTAAAACACATCTTATAAAAAAAAAATCACATTTTATAACTCCTCCCAACAATAGCAAAAGACACAATATCATGCTCCCAGAGCGAGCTTACAGCAGCTCAGCCGTTTGATAGTTCGTGGACTACTCAAACTCTATAGGCTATGACAAACTTATACAATTATCTATATCAAAAAGAAAGATTTTTTTTTATGATTTTTATATTTTAATATGTTTTTCCCGGCTGCACTATAAGGGCAGCCTATTTTCTTCTATACCAAACGCTCAACTCCTGCTTTACGACCCAATACCCTGGGCTACAATCGCGAGCCAACAAGCACCAAGCGCAAAATACTATTCAAACTAAAGCAGGAGGCTACCCGTGTGTCAATCTACCCAGGATCATATACCCTTGAACGACCATCTGCAACCACGTTGTCACAACCGGCAATATGGCGTATGTCCAGGTTATATACCAATAACCTTAGTGACCACCTGGTCAGCCTCATATTCCGATTGTGAAACTGGTCCAAGATCTTGAGAGGGCGATGATCTGGGTAAACTACAACGACCGGACCATAGGCTGGAACATAGACCTCGAAATGCCCCAGCGCATCATCGTCCTTTTCAATTTCATTCATCAGGTTCTGAAACGTTGCTAGTGCATTCTTAAGTCCGTCAGGCATAACATTGCACCGGTAGGTACTCCCGTCCACAACAAAACCACATACCTCTTTAGCACGCTCGGACAAAGTTACAGGCAACGACCACTCACGACATTCCTTATCCCTCAGACCCTTCGTCCATACGTAATCCAGCTCTGCTTGCACCACAGGCTGTCGAGCAGGATTTATACGGTAGGGAATTAAACTGAGCCTTGCACTATCTCCAGCCTGCATGTCGGATTCTACCCCGTACATCAGGCCTGGAGAAGCAACAAACATGCGAAAGTACTGCCATAGCCTAGTAAACAACTGCCTTGCACTGTCTCCATGAACAACATGCCCAGTGCCCTCCCACAACCCAGCCGAGACCGCAGCTTCTAACCTGTAGTCTCCCTCCATCTCCACCTTCGTCCCTAGAACAGCCAGGTCATGAGAGGGACAATCAGTACCACCTGTGCAGTCACTCCCATAGTTCATTATTGCTAAGGCTTCCCCGCCGATACCGTACATGCGCACCCCCGCATTCCTTGTGACGACATCTGCCTGCGCAGCATCACCGCTTTCAGCGACATGGCCAGATACAGTCGGTCTATGGTAGGGCTGTTGCATTAGACTAGAGCAGCATTGGGAGGCTATGTGACGACCGGGCACATCCACTCCACAGCCAACCTCACCAATCTGCTCAATATCCTCCTTTTGACCACCACCCTTGGCAGCCATGGGTCGACCCTGACCTGGCAACCATGCCAAAGCCTCGTCGCCCACCTTGAACCACCGAAACAACGAGGCTAACGGTCTTTCAATATTCACGTGACCTGCCCGTGGAACATCTTGCACCGCCCGAGTTGTGAGACTCAGGGGCTCGGCACGACCAGTGGGGTATGAACCGAGCTGGTGCTGGAGTGCTGCACACTGCTGCTCAGGCAGGTGCTCTAGCGCTTCCACAGCCACCAGACTCGTGTCCCCCGCCCACTGTTCCGCCGAGACATGACAATCCCTACTCTCCACCACCTGTGCCCTACTGCCCCCCTCTCCTTCTCCACCTTGGCCGCGGCAGACCAACGCAGGGACAGTAGGCTGCTCAGGTGGTTGCCTCACAAACTCCTCCAACAGGTTCACATGACATGCTTCCCCGTCCTCGTGTTTGATCTCGACAGCACCATTACCACACTTCTGAACTTCCGGATCCTCCAACTGCAGTTTACAAATATCTGAGGGAACCACCCTGTCTAGATGCTTCCGAAGCAACCCAAGTCCTCCCCCAATATCAAACTGAGCAACCCTTTTTTCTCTCCGTGTGTAACGTTGCTGCCTCGGAGTCTCTTCCTGCCCTACCTCCTCACTAGCTGTGACAGGTCCTGGGGCCTCTCCAGACTCTAACATAGGTGCCAATACTAAATCACCCGGGAGAGCCGCCGAGTCAAAACTCTTAAAACCAACTCCAGCTTTAGCCTCCTCCTGTTGATCGTTCCTCTGCTGGTCTGAAGACGGAGGACTAGGCTGTGACACTTTAGCTGCCCGAGCTCGGGTGACAGCACACGCCATGGGTTGTGTCTGGCACCGCTCGACCCACTCTTGTTCTCCCCCACTCACGTCGGCCGGCCTCTCGGCAACGACTAAGGGTAGAACCTCAGAAGCGGGCATTGCAAAGTCGTTGCCGAGAAGAAGGTCGACGCCCTCCACTGGCAGTTTCTCCACAATCCCGACATCCAATTCACGTGCCACACCATCCACCTCCAACTCCAACCGCACCAGCGGGTATGACCGAGTTGCATTAATACCCTGCACCACTACCACCCGAGCCGCATTTATAGGGTAGCCAGTCAAGTTATTCATCAGAGTCTGGGAAGCACCTGTATCACGCAAGACCTCTACTCCATGCTTGCGCCCCGCCCACATCACGCAACCCCGTCCTCTATGGTCGCAAAAAACATACTGAGCAGGGTTCGAGCCTCCCAGGTGCTTCTGCATTGGCTGTGCCTCAGCCTCTGACGAACTGCCCCGGGCAAACTCAGAAGACTTCGGAGACACACCAATGTTGCAGGCCAAAGACACAGCTGCTGTAGGTGGTTTGCTAGGACAGACTCTTGCAAAGTGCCCCTTTTCATGACAATGATAACACTCCAACTCCCCCTTGGGCTTCCCTTGGTACTGGGAAGGGCCCGGCCCCTTCTTAAATGGGACGGTGCTAGTCTTGTGGTCAGTCTTGGTATCATAACTCTTGTACTTTTTTTTTTTTTTTTTTTTTTTTTTTTTTTTTTTTTTTTTTATATTCCAACTTACTTCCTCTCGGGCATAGGCTGAGAGCCTTAACATTCACCGCTTTACAATGAACAGTGAAGCCCGTGAGGTCTTGTTCCAGTCTAGGGAGTGAGACATGTGAAGCACGTAGAGTACAACGAGCACCTGCCATCTTGCCTTCACATGAGGCACGGTGCTCACTCATGGCCCGAAACGACCCCATCTCTGAAGCCATCTCGTTCCCGTGCTTCACTGTCTCACCCTCTACACTCGGACTCTCACACTTACACACACACAACGCCACCTGTTGAGCAGATAACTCACCAGGCATTGCACCCCTATAGCATATTTTGAATATGGGAATATTCATACAGTGCTATTTAATCAGGGAACAATGAGGGTATTTTATTGACGTTTCGGTGGGCTTTGTGGTAATGCACTGATACTAGGTACAGCACAAATTCCATCCCAATAATATCTTCCCATTGATACATCGGGATTTGAACCCGGGACCTTTGGATTACCAGGCCAGTGGCAAGACCACTCCACCACACCTCCCCTTTGCATAATGTATATCACTAACTCGGGTTGGTGGGGCGTCACGCCCCTTGTTACCTGCCTCACTACGCTGGGCAGACCCGCACCCACGAATTAGCGATAGCCGGAGGTCAGCCATCTCAGCTGCCTCCTGTAGAGTTTTTGGGTTCTTTTCTTTAATAGTTAAAGTCATTTCTGCACCAGTACACTTATAAAACTGCTCGAGCAGAAACAGCTCAGTCAACTGTTCGGCCGTCTCAGCTTTCTCAGAACGTGTCCAGTTTGTAAGTGCATCTTTTAAGTCCCGGGCATGTTCAAGAAAGGTCGCCTCCCTAGTCTTTGTAACACCCCGAAACTTCAATCGATATGTTTCTGGTTGCAACTCGTATGCCCGTAGGACAGCTCTCTTCAATTCTGGGTAGTCAATGCAAGACTCTAAAGGCAGTGCATCATAAGCCTTCAGACCCTTACCCGTAAGTCTTGAGGAGACTAGAGCTGCCCACTTCTCTTCAGGCCAATTATGCTCCCTACACTTCTTCTCAAAACGATTAAAAAATTCTGTGACTTCAGTTTCACTAAATGCCGGCACCAATTTGACTAAGTGGGACAAGGACTGTTCTCTTACTTGGCCCTCACGGCCCATCCGAGTCCCTGTCGACTCTGCACGAGTCTTATCTAAATCTATTTGAGCACAATATTTCTCGGAGTCGTATCTAAGCTCAGCCTCATGCCTCCTGGTCTCATCCTCTTGCCTCCTAACCTCAATCTCATGCCTCCTCGTCTCATTCTCCTGCCTCCTAGACTCAGCCTCAATCTCCTTCTCCTGCTTCCTAGACTCAGCCTCAATCTCCTTCTCCTGCTTCCTAGACTCAGCCTCAATCTCATGCTTCCTAGTCTCAATTTTAGCAAGCTCAAGTCTAAATATCATATCTGGAGACAGGCAGGAAGAGGGAGCTGCCACTACTGAAGGAGGGGGGGCAAAAACTGGGGAACCACCATGTGCACCGCCCGAGGGCACTCCAATCTGCCAATTCTCATCCCTCTGTGGGAGAGTGCTAATCTCCGGCAACTGAGTGGACGGCACTGTGGGAGTCGAGTGAGAGGGGATCTGGGGAGGAACCCCCCCAAACGCCCTCTCCTCCGAAACCCCATGTCGCCCACGCAACACCCAGGAAATCAGCTCCCTCTTGGACATCCCTATTACATTGGATAGGCCCAAAACCTTGGCTATCAGGTGCAAGCCATAAATATCCACCCCAGTCAACCTCTCCTCCGTCACGTGGTACCGCTTACTCACAAAAACTCTAGCATCCTCCTCACTGATTACTAACGGCACCTCTTCAAATGGCATCTCTCGCTCCTCGTCAGTGCTAGGGCACGACATACTGAAGTCCACAAAAAAATTCTCGAGACAAAAGTGTTAAACTTCCTTATGCAAGCACTAATTACTAAATTAACTGGAGTCTCTTAAATGCTCTACTAATTGCCCTACAAAAAAAATATTCTTCAATATGCACGCTAAAGTACAAACAAACAAATGTTGTACAACTCTGCAAAAATTTATACTGTTCACAAAATCCTAAGCAAGGTCGCCATTTGTTACGACCGGGCACTCGGGTACACTAGGGCTCTCAAACAGGACTCGAGTATGGCTCGCTGCCACAACGGAAACACACGATCCCAACCCCAGAGTACTGCCAGCCGAACAAAAAACACCAATACCCTCCAGAGTTCTATCTGCTATAACGGGGTATACAAGAACTCGGTACTAGCGTTTCACAACAGACTAATAAAGAGATGGGAGTTATCTAGTCTGGTCAACAATCAAACAAAGAAGTAAATACAACAACACCAAAGAATAGTGTTGGCCGAAGCCGAAGTAATCCACCCTTGACTAAGAACTTAAGAAGTCCTCCACCCTCTACTGCGGATCGGCACTATTACGTTACGTTAAACAATAGTCCTCGAGCATCGAGCAAGGAATCTTCTGATAAAGTTAGATGCCTCTCGGATACTCGTAAGAAGTAAGTATCGGATTTTGAACAGCAATTCAATAAGCAACACACTGGCAATTAACTAACATTAAAGGCTTTAAATTGACATAAGAAGAATTATAAGAATAGACAATAGTAAATGGCAAACATAAAAAAGAAGTACTCCGACAATGCACTGGCAATAGCCTACTAGGATTGTGCTCGTGGGCCACTAATCTCTAAAGTAGCTATGCGTGCCACACATGAAATCAATAGTGCATAAGCAATAACATACATAAGGAAAGCTTCAATACTATGCTGTATCTGCTGACCGAGCAAAGTCTAGCTGGGATGTAGTAGGCTAGGAAGCAATGGCTGAGCAAGCGGCTCGTAGCCTAGCGAGGTCCTTAAGACTGTGCGGCCAAATTATGGTAATTGACGGGATGCTCTCTTGAGAGATCCAGATCACTAGTATCTGGTTCTCTCCTGGCGATCCTCTCAAAGTCAAGCAAACGAGTTAGCACAGTGTTGGGTGGCAGAGGCAAAAGCCCTCACTCGCAACACAGCGCTAAACTCTCAAGGTACACAGTCAGAAAGACCACCTAGGCTTCCCAAGTCTCCGTTGCGATTGTACAGGTTCAACAAAACCTAATACTCATAGGGAATCACAACTCTAGTAGCCTCATCCCAGTCTAGCATCACCTAGATCAGCAGAAAACAGGAACATGAATAATCATACACAGGGAAATGCATATACGAGTGCAACAAACATTAATCAATCCTATTCTAGTTATCCCTTCCAAAATAGGCTATCTAATAGGCATATATCTCGTGAGAACTCAAGCGATAATACTTTGGCTGACTAGATCTGCACCAAAGGGGTCATTGAGGTTAAAAAGGGTTCGGGAAAAGAAGAAGGTAGGCGGTACAGAGAGTAGGGAAAGTTCACATCAGTCGGAAGAATATATATAGTTGCAAGGGATATGAGAAGTCGCTCTGCCTAATGAGTTCTGAAGAATATGTGGCGAGACTTCCCTTTTTATACTCGGCCCTCTAGTGAGCATATCGCCAACTACTAAGGACCGCCCACTAGCAATCATTACGTAATATTCTCTCTCAATCTGGGATCGACAAAGGATTTCCCACGCACTGAGGGGGAGGAGGGAGGAGGGAGGAGGGAATTAGGCCTACCTGCCGCATGGCGCACTCACTGGCCCCCGTTACGTAATCTCTCTCTCTCCTCTCATCATTACAAATAAGTCCCACACACAACACTTATAACTAATGATATAAAATAGAACTCGTTGACTCAGATGAAAACAAAATACATATTTATAATACTTATAGTACAACGGCTCACATAAACTAAGTTAGGAAACTCTACACAGACTACAGCCAAAGTTCCTGCCCTGACGATCCTAGCGAGAGTGGGGCCTGACTGGGCGTTCTGTACAGCATGCTCATACTCGACATGCATCACAGATCCACCAGGATTCGAACCCGGGTTATCACACACAGATTTTTAGACACCTAAACCATTAGGCTACACCACCAAGACGGTTAAAGGTTTATGCATTATTAACCTAAACAAAGACGTAACCCCAGAAATTAATCATGAAAGTAACCCCAAACAAGCCATCTGTACTATCAAAACAACTCAAACTGTCATTTCAAAATCTGTTACGCTACACCCTCACCACGAACAGTGGATTCCTATCCTACCTACTTTACCTGGTGACGTCATCATCACCCGAACCTCCAAAGCCCTTTCGATAGAAATTGCCTTACCGCTCCAGCCATTATTCCTCATCAACTTAACTGTATCAAAGTTGCCAATATTTCCGATTAACCTCTTATTTTGCCAAAAGGATTAGCGATTGGAGAGCTAGAAAACCATGATGAAGAACTATACTTGCCTAATGATAAAGAACCCTCCCCTCCAGCCACGACGTAGGAATGATCTTTATGTAGTTAGATATACATTCTGAGGGGGTATTCATGTAACTCTTTGTAACCTTCCCCTTCTAAAACCATTGACTCAGGTTCCTTTCCCACACAAATCTAGCTTACTCTGGCACCTGGTTGTCACCCAAGCACTGGTCGTATGACCAATGACGATTACGTGTTGTAGAGGTGTTTCGAGGTGACCAGTGGAGGTGTGAGAGGTGGGAAGAGAGTTTGACAGTTAGATAGACTTTAACAACGGGCACGAGAACATAGCCCAGAGATTCCTCTCAATATAGGAAATTCTCTATTACTTATACATTAGTACATCTGTACTGTATATCTATTTCAGTTGTTACTTGAATAAATATCAAAGTTGGTTTTGGATAACCAGTCCTTTAATTTCCTTTTACCTATAAGTATTCAATCTAATATTTATATGGTAATTGGTGGTGGCAGCTTTACTTTAACTAAAAGAAAGATAATATAATATATCTATCACATATCTATCAAACTACGAGCAGAGTACGAGAGCTGAGCTCAACCTACACTTCAATCTACAATCAACCTATAACTAAAACATAATATCTAACTCCTAAGGACATCGACACCTTAAGTCATCCTTACTAAGAGTTCAAACTTAACCCTTAAAAGATTTATAGGATCGTATCTCAAAACGTCTTTCTAATCTTAACCCCATACTTACAGTGACTGTCAAAAGTCATTTGTAACATATATATATATATATATATATATATATATATTGAGAATATATCACAAATACACGTGAGCCACTAAATGTTTCTAGTCTCTCAGTGGGGATTGAACCATCGACCATCAGAACGATAGCCGACGCTTTAATCAATTACACCACGGCAGTCTAAAAGACACTCAGCCTTCTATCCTATTTATGTTAGGGAGAAGGGAAACCCACTAGGCGAATATATTTCAATTCAAACCTAGTTGTAGGATCCATATTTCCAGAATACCATACATGGATTTTTGAGTGTCCCGACGCAACTCGGGTTGAAATTGATTTCATTTAATTCTAACCCACAAAGCATGAGAGTTACAAATATTGAGAATATATCACAAATACACGTGAGCCACTAAATGTTTCTAGTCTCTCAGTGGGGATCGAACCATCGACCATCAGAACGATAGCCGACGCTTTAATCAATTACACCACGGCAGTCTAAAAGACACTCAGCCTTCTATCCTATTTATGTTAGGGAGAAGGGAAACCCACGAGGCGAATATATTTCAATTCAAACCTAGTTGAAGGATCCATATTTCCAGAATACCATACATGGATTTTTGAGTGTCCCGACGCAACTCGGGTTGAAATTGATTTCATTTAATTCTAACCCACAAAGCATGAGAGTTACAAATATTGAGAATATATCACAAATACACGTGAGCCACTAAATGTTTCTAGTCTCTCAGTGGGGATCGAACCATCGACCATCATGTATGGTATTCTGGAAATATGGATCCTACAACTAGGTTTGAATTGAAATATATTCTCATAGTGGGTTTCCCTTCTCCCTAACATAAATAAGATAGAAGGCTGAGTGTCTTTTAGACTGCTGTGGTGTAATTGATTAAAGCGTCGGCTATCGTTCTGATGGTCGATGGTTCGATCCCCACTGAGAGACTAGAAACATTTAGTGGCTCACGTGTATTTGTGATATATTCTCAATATTTGTAACTCTCATGCTTTGTGGGTTAGAATTAAATGAAATCAATTTCAACCCGAGTTGCGTCGGGACACTCAAAAATCCATGTATGGTATTCTGGAAATATGGATCCTACAACTAGGTTTGAATTGAAATATATTCGCCTAGTGGGTTTCCCTTCTCCCTAACATAAATAGGATAGAAGGCTGAGTGTTTTTTAGACTGCCGTGGTGTAATTGATTAAAGCGTCGGCTATCGTTCTGATGGTCGATGGTTCGATCCCCACTGAGAGACTAGAAATATATATATATATATATATATAAATATTCTCTTTTAAACAGACGAGGTTAAAGGCAATAGCAGTTTCAGCATTCAGGATTTTATTGTTATAGCTTTCAATAGTTCTAACAATTTTCCTCTGGGGTTCAGAGATGAGGTACAACAGGTTAGCAAAATTCATGGTGGATCCAACGTTTCACAAGTAAACATCATGCATCTTCAAGGAAGGAGAGGTAATGATTAGAATAGGGACAAAGCATCATATTTATACAAAATTCGAGGATCAAGAATAGGGAGGTGGGCGGAGCTACTGGGTGTGTGGTGGCTGTTCATTGGTGGAAGGCAGTCTATTCACGAGACGGGCACTAAATCTTATCGGTGGTTGGTTGTTGGCTGTGGGTGGCTGTGATTGGTTGGTGTTGTCAGTTGTGTGCTGAGTGCGGAAGCGTACAGGAGGGGGGCACAGGGCGAGAGGAAGGGGGCAGTATGCCTGTAGCGCTTGCCTGAAGGAAGAATTTGAAGGTCTTGTGTTTGGTTGTTGATGCTGGGGTTGAGTGTTTGGATGTATAGAGCTTCTAAAATAGCTAGTCTTCTGGGGTCTGATTCTTTGTCGAGTATGGTGGTTTGTTTGTCTAGGTCGGCGCGAGTTAGGGCAAGATGGTGGGGGGCTTGATAGTGATCTTTTATAGCGCCAGATTGAAGGTGGAGGGTTAGTCGACGGGAAAGGCGAGTCTGTGTCATTCCAACATAGGATAGGGGTCCACAGTCCCCGGAGGTGCAAATATGCTGGTATATCACATGATTGTCTTTCGGTTGGTTGGTGGAAATGGGGCGGTTACGGAGGACAAGGTTGGAGGTCTTAGGAGATTTGTAGTAAATAATGAGTTTTATTTTATTGTCAGGGTTGGTGGGGAGGACGTTTTTGTGAATTATTTCTTTCATAATGGATTCGTCTGTTGTGTGGTCGGAAGACATGTAGTTTCTGTAGAAAAATGTAATGTTATTGGCCGGGTTGGTGCTAGGGGGGTCTTGTTTGTACCATTTTTCTAGGTGGTGGTTGATGGCATTGGTGACGTCAGTGTTGGAATACCCATTGTTGACTAGGACCTGGATGAGCCTTTCCAGTTCATTGTGTGTGTGTCATTCCAGGTGGTGCAATGGGTGAGGGCTCTCCTGACATAGGCGTCGATGGTGGACTGATGGTATCGTTTAGGGCATTCACTTTCCCCATAAGACATTGGCCATTGTTAGTAGGTTTGGTGTACACTGTAGTTTTGAAGCCGTGGTCGTGGAGGGAGACAAGGAGGTCGCGGAAGGGTAGATGTCCATCCTTGGTTTCTTCGTATGTGAAGTTGAGTCCGGAGGCGGCCATGAAGCGCTGCTGGAGGTCCCTGAGTTCGCCCAGGTCCTTCACCCGCACGAAGATATCATCGATGTACCTGCAGTAGACAGTGGGCCGGTGGGCAGCCAGGAGTTCCTCTTCGATAGTTCCCATGAAGAAATTGGCGAACAGGACCCCCAGGGGGCTTCCCATCGCTACACCGTCGATTTTCTGGTACATATTCCCGCGGGGGCAGAGGAAAGGGGACTCCTTGGTACAGAGTTCCAAGAGCGTCTTCAGGGCCTTCTCCAGGATGTCCTTGTCTCCCTCCACGACCACAGCTTCAAAACTACAGTGTACACCAAACCTACTAACAATGGCCAATGTCTTAATGGGGAAAGTGAATGCCCTAAACGATACCATCAGTCCACCATCGCCGCCTATGTCAGGAGAGCCCTCACCCATTGCACCACCTGGAATGACATACACAATGAACTGGAAAGGCTCACCCAGGTCCTAGTCAACAATGGGTATTCCAACACTGACGTCACCAATGCCATCAACCACCACCTAGAAAAATGGTACAAACAAGACCCCCCTAGCACCAACCCGGCCAATAACATTACATTTTTCTACAGAAACTACATGTCTTCCGACCACACAACAGACGAATCCATTATGAAAGAAATAATTCACAAAAACGTCCTCCCCACCAACCCTGACAATAAAATAAAACTCATTATTTACTACAAATCTCCTAAGACCTCCAACCTTGTCCTCCGTAACCGCCCCATTTCCACCAACCAACCGAAAGACGATCATGTGATATACCAGCATATTTGCACCTCCGGGGACTGTGGACCCCTATCCTATGTTGGAATGACACAGACTCGCCTTTCCCGTCGACTAACCCTCCACCTTCAATCTGGCGCTATAAAAGATCACTATCAAGCCCCCCACCATCTTGCCCTAACTCGCGCCGACCTAGACAAACAAACCACCATACTCGACAAAGAATCAGACCCCAGAAGACTAGCTATTTTAGAAGCTCTATACATCCAAACACTCAACCCCAGCATCAACAACCAAACACAAGACCTTCAAATTCTTCCTTCAGGCAAGCGCTACAGGCATACTGCCCCCTTCCTCTCGCCCTGTGCCCCCCTCCTGTACGCTTCCGCGCTCTGCACACAACTGACAACACCAACCAATCACAGCCACCCACAGCCAACAACCAACCACCGATAAGATTTAGTGCCCGTCTCGCGAATAGACTGCCTTCCACCAATGAACAGCCACCACACACCCAGTAGCTCCGCCCACCTCCCTATTCTTGATCCTCGAATTTTGTATAAATATGATGCTTTGTCCCTATTCTAATCATTACCTCTCCTTCCCTGAAGATGCAAGATGTTTACTTGTGAAATGTTGGATCCACCATGAATTTTGCTAACCTGTTGTACCTCATCTCTGAACCCCAGAGGAAAATTGTTAGAACTATTGAAAGCTATAACAATAAAATCCTGAATGCTGAAACTGCTATTGCCTTTAACCTCGTCTGTTTAAAAGAGAATCTATTACCTGGCTATACTAACATATATATATATATATATATATATATATATATATATATATATAATAACAAGAATAAAAGTAAGACTTATGAATAACCCCCCATGCTTTTTATAAAGAACATCTTTAAAGTACAGTAGGTCTAGTTATGCTTCTCTCTCTCTCTCTCTCTCTCTCTCTCTCTCTCTCTCTCTCTCTCTCTCTCTCTCTCTCTGTTGGACCCGCCCGGTTCCTTCTCTGGATAAGTTGTGGACTATTGAGGGGATCAGGATGTTGTTACAACATAGACCGTCGTCTGCCAAACACTGGACTAGTTTCCAAGTTGTGTTGTGTTGACCAAACATATAGCTGGACTGGTACAGCGACTCAAATTATGTGTGTTCTAATTCTGCTAATTCACCATTAGGGTTTTTATTATTACAACAAAGTTCCTTGATGTATGAGCTAATACTCAACCTTTGATAAGGTATCTTGAGGGATTTATCTCCCTATATTTGTGGAAATATAAAATTACTGCATAAATATAGTATACTAACCCTTTCAAGATCCAATAAGCATTTATTTTCTGTTTTCCGGCTATTATTCGACGATTATATTCAAATTAGGATGGGAATATGGAAGTCAGAGGGTTGATTGAGTTTTCCCTGTATAATTCCGATTTATCCTTCTTAACCCCTAAATGTCGGTGCGCAACATAAGTCGAGTATAATAAATCTGGACTATCTGGCGGCGCGCGACATAGGTCGTGTGGCAATTTCAGCACGTAATGTTGCTGAGAGAGAGAGACAAGTGGTGGCAGGAGAGTAGCGAGCGTATGACTGCTCCAGACCACCGCGGCGAACCTACTGACACGAATCCCACCTCCTCCCTCCCTCTCTCACTCGCTACATACTGAATTGTATGGGGAAAGTACCGAATTACATGCTTTTTGCACTCGTGTTGCGCGGTTGTTGCAAGAAAACTAGCCTTCATAAAAGGATCGTTATGGTGTCATTGGAAAGCTCTGTTTATGCCCTTTCAGGGATAGATACTTGTTTTACGCTCTGGGTCTTATTTAGGCATGAAAATGATCACGTAAACAGCCCTATTTTGGCTAAAAACACCCCGCTGGTGGCTACATATTTTATACGGCCTAGGCCCCTCATAAGGTGTTAAACTATATAAAATTGTCTAATGATAGGCAGAATATACTGTCAACATTTGTCACAATCTTGAAAGGGTCAAACTGACTGTGATTATGATTTTTGTCTCATTGATGAACTTTAACTAATTATCACTTGTTAATGCACAACAAAGATCTATCTATCTATCTATTGCTGACGCCGTGATCCCCGAAGGGGTGGCCACGAACGAACCGCCCTCATGCACCTCTGTCCCCCAGTCAGTCGACGCCCCTCCCCCCATCCAGCACCGCCTTCGTTCATGTACTTCCTCACTCCATCCTTCCACCTCTCATTCGGTTTACCTCTCCCTCTCTGTCCCTCCACCTCACTCTCGTACACCCTCTTAGCCATTCTCTCGCTTTCCATACGTTCCATATGGCCGAACCATCTCAAGTTGTTCCTTTTCACACTTTCCAGCACATCTACCTCCACACCACACCTCCTTCTTACTTCCTCATTAGTCTGTCTATCCCTCCATGTAACTCCGCAAGCACTCCTTAAGTAATTCATTTCCACTGCTCTCACTCTTGGTCTGAGTCTCTCAATCAACGTCCATGCTTCGCTTCCGTAAGTCAGTGTCGGGATTACCACACTGTCATGCAAGGACTTCTTCACTTCCATACTGACCACCCTATTTCTTGTTACTGCTTTTAGCGTTCCTACAACCCTCTTCTCCTGTTGTACCCTCTCCCGCACTTCTTCATCCATAGTCCCATCTTTACTCAACACACTGCCCAGATACTTAAAAGAGTTGACGATCTCCATAGCCTGACCGTTCAGCTTCACCTCACACTCTGTGACAACAAAGATCAACCATATATATATTACATTATCAAAATCATATTGATAAACATAAGCAAAGTCGGTTCCCCATATTGACTGTCCATTAATATACCTAATCCCTAATACAGTTGACATATTTGAGAAAAAAAAACATCTACAATCAAAATATTCAACCTCATGTTGACTATACTCTATCATATTGTTCACATATTCAACCTCATGTTGACTATACTCTATCATATTGTTCACATATTCAACCTCATGTTGACTATACTCTATCATATTGTTCACATATTTAACCCTTATGTTGACTATACTCTATCATATTGTTCACATATTCAACCTCATGTTGACTATACTCTATCATATTGTTCACATTTTCAACCTCATGTTGACTATACTCTGTCATATTGTTCACATATTCAACCTCATGTTGACTATACTCTATCATATTGTTCACATATTCAACCTCATGTTCCTCATGTTGACTATACTCTATCATATTGTTCACATATTCAAATAATGTTGACTTATACAAGCAAATGGGTATAATCTCCTTTTTATGACTAAAGTTTCCCTCATCTTTTAGGTCCATTAACATTATAATTGTTTTGGGGTAACTTAAGTGATAATCTTCTATTTAGGAAACATTCTCACCCATTAATGTGTATCAAACTATCTGGAGTAGCTCGGTGTGGTGTCTTGTTCAAGGGGGAAGTATTCATTTTTGGTTAATTTATCTATTTATTGATTTACTTTTAATTTGCTCGCTAGACCTCCACAAAGCTTAAACAAATCACCCCCTAGATCCCCCTTCAAGATAAATTTGTGCATTTGTTTGATAGAAAAACTCCCAGGTGATGATTTATTTCTCCAAAATTATAGGCTCGCTATCGCTCGCCAAAAAATAAATCAACACCTAAATGGCGCGAAAGGTTTTGATAACCTCCAACAGATTAATAACACTTATTTATCTGTTGGACAGTAGCCACACTATTTGGCACTATTTGGGTGGACTGTTATTTGTGGTACTGCCTGGCTCGGTAGGAAGTTGCCAACTACCTCCACATTTAGTGTTGCCCTTCACCGAGCACCTGTTAAATTGCACGTGATAAGCGATCACGTATTATAATAACATAAGTTAACACTAAGTTTCCCAATGCATATGCACAATTTGCGTGCAAATCGATGTTTGGTCCAAACCATTTATATACGTGATCGCTGGTAAACTGTCTGAGGGGGAAAATAAAGAAATGGGATGAAAGGTCTTAAAATGAACAACTAATGAGGTAAACGCCTTTAAATCTAAAAAATAACGGGGCTAAACAACAGGGAGAAGGGGTTCCAGAAAGCATAGGTATGGCTAGTGCTACTAACTTGCTGTGTCACTGTGGTAGCGTCCTCACAATGATTTTATGGAAATCCTTGGCCGGTGCGCTTTGATCAAACAAGGTAATTTATTATACCTGATGGAGCTCTAGGGAGGAATAAAAATAAATAATAAATACATATACACAATCATAAATATATAAAATAACAAATACTCCCTACCTCCTTTAACTTACCAAAGTAAATTGAATCAAAGTCTGGGCAGGATGCTACCTATCCGAAGGTGTCGCACAAGCGATTTTGCGTAAATGTTTACAAGCAATTGTTGTCTGTGCACCTTGAACATGTAAGTGCTATATGCATTAAACTGCCTAACATAATCTACCTTTGATATACAGTAGTTTCCGATGCCGATGCATAATAGCCTCAATATAGTACGTGAACCAACTTGCTCATCGAAAATTGCCGAAAAATGTGCTTGTTTAACACCATGATTACAAAAAGGTAGAAGGCGTGTGTGCCCTCAATGTATGGAAGCACAAGCCGACGGGGGTCTATAGGGAGCTTTTCCCAGTCCTCCTCTCTCCATCGTTCAGGTCAAGATGCTATAGCCTTCATCTTGGTGAATAACATATATTCTTTTTCTTAGATATATGATCCTTAACCTCCTTCATCAAAAGGTATGTCTTTGAAACAATGACACTTCTTATTAATACTCTGACAGACAACATGTTTGTCTAAAAAAAATGTTTTTTCCTGTAGTACGTATTGTTCTAATGTGAAGGTATATTTTTCTCCAATATTCCACTTTTGTTCTAATCGTTATGCAGAAATCATAATGGTTCTGATGGTCAGTAATAATTTAAGCGATATATTTTCTAAAATGTTGAACTGTAATGTGTCATCATAATTCCAGCGATCACTGGAAAAATTGAACGTACATAAATATATTACTCTGGGGAAAAATAGGAAACAAGGTGCCTTGCGCTCGGAAGAGGATTATATAATGTTTGCCTGGAAGAGCTCTTAAGTTTTAATTGTAAACAACCTAAATACACTAATAAATATTGTTGTCATTTAATTGCATTTAATGTTTATGTAATTGTGATACTTATTAATTCCGATAACATCACGAACCATTAGGCCATTAGAGCTGCACACGTTAAACTTGTTAATGAAATTCAGTGAGTGACCGTGTGTAGCATATTAAGTAACAGGTGATAACAATATACCGGTAGCGATTATTGGTTTAATGCAGCCCTTGGCTAACCATTTGTACATATGATAGGACCATAATATTATTTGTTTAACTCATTACAAAACATCCTATATCGCTCCCAAGTTTCAGATTGCCATTGGCATGATATATGCATCCTGGGCATCTCAGTTTTGTTTCCATAAGGATTGAATGAAGGAATAATAATTTCAAATATATACAAATATACGGAAAGGAAATGGGAGTACGCCACACTATGCTTTGCTGTGGCACGCATGCTGCCTGTGGAGTATGTGATGGGTGAGTTATCCTAAACAAATGTATCCTTAAGAGTCCTTCATTCCACAAACTTCAATATCATTAAATATTTATAAAATGTAATATTGGCCATACTCATAAACTCCCCCACGGCACCATCACTCACAATCTCCAACCCAATTTCCATAACAGTCCACAATGTATGTACAGTTCCGGTCAGATCAGAAGGAGGGGGGTGGGGGGGTAGGGAGGGGGTGGGGGGTGGGAGGGGGCAGGGGGTGAAGGGAAGGAAGGAGGGTAGGGATGGGAGGGGAGGGGGGTAGGGTGGTAGGGGGGGTTAGGGGGAGGCGGGGAGTTAGGGGGGGTAGGGGGTTAGGGGGAGGCGGGGAGTTAGGGGGGGCTCATTGTTGGTTACCCCCCCCCCTCCTTCCTCCCCCCCCTGCCCCCTCCCC